>VBVR01001417.1:0-30764 GCA_011638315.1 Tetramorium parvispinum | reverse complement strand
AAATTATATTTATACTCTGTATTATACGTGTATTGAACATATATGTATATGTATAAAAGTAGTATATGCAAGTAATAAAAGTGTAGTATGCTATATGCTATATTCATACTACTTAATGTATATGCTACTTTCGATATACGTATATGTATAGCTTTTAAATGATTAGCGACGCTTCCGTAAGCGAAGTAAAAAGTCTATTCAAAGAGATTGTATTTCTTACAGCTTGAATTTGTTGAAAACCGTCTCCATTATCATCGTTGACTCGAAGATCGCTCTCGCTTTTGAAATCGGAGATCTAACGCGGAGGTACTGCTCTTTTTACACTTGAAAAAGTTTGAAACGTCGAACACGCTCATTTAAGTTTCTAAAGAGATCTAGTATCCCTTGCTTACATGAGGTGTGGTTTCTTTACGATTGGTTCGAACGGCGCGGCCATTAGATCTTGTAACTTTCAATATAGTAGATTTAAATTGTGCACTAAAATGTGCAACATCATCACATCATAAATCATCACAAAAAAATCAAGTAAAGAAGTTACTTTTTTTCCGTATTAAAACTAAGATGAGCAATCACGTAAATTAATTTTTTTTCAAAATTTCCTAATTCAATTAAAATTTTCTTATTCTTATCTAAAACCTGATAAATTAACTTCGTATTATTTTTACATTCGATATCTCAGAAAACGAAAAGATAATCATAGCTAAATTTAAAGGAGAACAAGAAAAGAACTGACTGATATAATTTCTAATTCGATTTCGAAGCACATAGATTTTTAGAAACTGGTTTTAGTATAGGAGTCGCGCGATAACATATATGTACATCTTCCTTTGAACTTTCGTTCCGCACAAGTCCCATCCCTCGTGCCATCATCGAAATGAACAACCAGCGCCTCGCCTCTGCTTTCTTCTCTTTTTTTCATCTTCGGCAGACAGAACGCTCTCACGCAGAGTTCGAGATCATGAGGGTGTCTGACACTCAAAATAAAATACGAGCTAGTTCTGTCTCATGTCACACAAGCCACACCTACGTATTCGTATACAGAAGGTTTCAAAAAGCATGCCTGTCCCTCGCAAATAAAGCTTATAAAGAATTAGACTCTCTTTACATCTCAAATTTGCTTTGGCCCTTGACAAAATATTAGAGCGCGATGTTATTTAGCAGACTGTATTATCATTAATATCTCTATCGATTTGTAATCATTGATCTATGTAATTTGTACAGAAAACAGAAATGTTTGAAGTTATATATTTATATGCAACGATAAATTAAATATTTTATTAATGTAGTATTATAAAATCATATTTTGTTATTTACAACATCGTATGTACAACGATAATGATTTTACGATTCATAGATGATATAATAATGTAACAGAGGAGCAGTAGTTTTCATGCAAAAGTTTAGACAATTTTTTTCCTCACAAATATTCCAGCTATTATTTTATCATATTGCTTAATATTCTTCTATATGTCTATCGCAAATTCTTCCTAATTTTATTCTTTCAAAATAAGAGATACCGTATTTCATTACCGTAAAAAAATTAATGTGTATCGTCTATTCTAAGACATTATCATAGAATCTTGAAAGACATGACAGAGAATAAAACATCCGACACAGCAGCATGCCGTACAGCAGGTTGTTAGGAAGCAGGGAGCGCCGCGCGCAGGGCGGAGAAAAAGAGCGGCATGTGCGTGCGAGGAAAGGGGAAAGCAGAAATACAGGAGAGCAGATTCGACGGTTTACTCGCGCTGGGAAGCAACGAATCGATCCTCGGAGCCAGCCAAAGCCCCGGATCTGCTCGTCCCAACTCTCTCTGTCTCTTCTTCTCCCTTTCCTCATCTCTCTCTAAGTTCAACGTTCTTTTTACTCTCTATATACAATTCAGTAAGACTATTGATAATTAGTATTATTATTTAAATATCATTATTTTAAGCTCATTAAGCTCATTTTGCCTCATTATAATTGGAATTCCTGTATTTATAGTTAAATTTATTTTTTTATAAGTAACTTTTAAAGTAAATTATTAACTACAGAATATTTCACACATACAGAAAATGCACACCTGTTATTTCTTGAATTCCCAGTATCCCATAAAATTGTAAGTAATAATTAACAATTTAAGACTCCATGTGTTTTCCTATATGATGTAACATGCTACCGGCGAATTCTAACTCATTACTATTTGATGTTGAAGAAGTAACTGGGCTTAAAACGTTAAGACACGTACATTCACCAACATCAAGAGTTGTTATATTTATCGTGACACTCAAACCTTCTTTACGATCTATTAAACACCACGTCAAATGTGTCATGTTGTACTGCGACGACAGGTTCTTTTTTAGACTTATGCTAAAATATATACGCGACTATTGTTTCGTGGCTATTATATCTACATAAGAATTTTGGGAATTTATACGAAATTATCTTCAGCGAATATTTTTGATTTCATGGCAGAAAAATCTCTCGCTATTATGCTAAATAAAAGTTCGCATAGCAATGTACGTGATGTACGTAACGATCTGAACTGATGACTGTTACGTGATTAAAGGGACAAAGCAAAACGGATTACGATTAATAAACCAGTGTGTATGTTCGAGGATTTAGCATTTTAAGAGACGCTCTGAAAGAACAAAGTACGTCAACGTTCAATTAAGCTGATTTAAGGCGTAATGTTGGGACTTCACACGCATTTATCACATAACCGAATGAGCATTAACTGCATCGCCGGATATCAACGAACCCCGCGGGCCAACGCGTTTAATGCTCCTATTTCTGTTTAACTTCTCAATTAACATAACCGTGCAACTTCATTATTGCCGTTACACGCCGCTTGGCCACGAATGTGCTGCGGTGAATGGAAAATACCAACCGTGTACACGAGCCTTTTGTTTTTTAAGGCCCACCTGTCACTCGCAGCCATCATAATGAACACGTGACAGCACCCTACCTAATTTCAGAATCAGTCTTTATACCTATATGCTGTTTGTTTCACTCTTACTGATTAAAACCTATGTATTCCCCTTCTATGTTAAATTAAAATGCCAGGTGATAATAATTAGCAGAAATGTGTCTAAAATTTGTTTGAAAGTTGCAGTTGCCTACAGAATGTGGCAGCTTTAAACACGTTGTAACGATCCTTACACAGAACAATGAAAGTGACGAAATAAAAATAAAATCTATATATATTTTCTTTTTTAATATAAAACAGAAATTAATATCTAAGCACGTTTTTTTCTAAAACTGCAGACAAGAATTCTAACGCACAGGAAGTATAACTATCCATCTCGAGATCTTTGAAACGTATTTCTTCAAAATATTTTCTGTCACGACTCATACAATACGCTGTTTTTACGAACACGCAATTGTCTTGCAACCTACAAAAGAGTTGTGAGTGTCATTTTGTCAGAAACGGTCACGGATATTGTATGGATACAGTAAAATGGAAATCAGAATATTGAAAGAAGAGTTATAAGATTTAGCTGAAGGCTATTAATCTTTCTTGGCTATCTCCAAGATCGTATTTTTGGAAAGATCTTTCAGCAATTGAGAAATCATGATAAAAAATAAATCTGCCGTAATAATGAAGGTAGCAATTTTTCTGATTTCTTTAAAATATATATCTGAATACAAAGAAGGAACGCAAAAAAATGAGAAATCACCTTATTATAATAATTTATGAAATCTGTTATAACATGTCTTAAAATTCGATCTTAGTTTTATATTCTTTTACTAATTGCTTTACATAAAATTCGGAAAAAGAACTTAGCAATCCATTATATGTACTGAATAATAACTTCGTACGTGAACATCTACAATGTACTGAATTTTAGTAGCAAATACATTATTTTTAGTACTTTACAAGCAATAAGTGTATTGGTATTACTATCAGATCTCGAATTTGCATGTTGCATAATTTATTATAGCGTATATCGAACGTCGCTGTTTAAAATTTAAGAAAAATTAACTAGTTTTTTTCCTGTTTCTTGCGAGAGATATTCTATCGTCCATATTATGTTTCTATAGAAATTTTTACAAAATTATTTTAAAAAATTCAACATTCTTTTAAAAATTCTCGATTTATATTTATATTTACCATTCAATCGTAGCCATAACTCTGCTAAATTATTTAAATTGGAAATAAATACATCAAACTTTTTAAGTATCCTCACAAAAGGTCCAGACGGTTTAATTCGAGAAGCTGAAGAGGCAATGCGACTGGGCCCTTCTACTTGCCCTATCCACCTTTCTGCCGTAACAAGTTAGGTCTAACTGTTGTTTGACAATAAGTCTAATGTCAAATATTTACACACATTAAAGTGTAATGCGATAAGATAATCCCTTCTTTCATATCGTGTACGATAAACAAATACAAAAGTTACATACATTACCAAACCAAAAAGTCGTTGTTTACTATTAAAACAGATAATGTAGATAACAAACATTTTGTCGGAAAATTAACTAATTAATCCGATGATCCCGTGAGAATCGCGCGTTGACATTATTTTCAAACAATGCCGATTCACGTTCATGTTCATCATTGCCTTATTTCACGCCGGAGAGAACGAATCGAACTACGTGAACGTGAGCAATTAAATAGAGTTACGATAACCGAACCGTTAACTTCTGTTATGGAGCGTCATACGCCGCAAAATGACGATATCTGAATTTCGCGCAAGCGCCGCACCCGAGCCGAACAAATTTGGGAAATGAAACATATAATATGTCGATCGCGTGCACACGAGGGGGGGAGGAGGGGAACGTATATAGACAATTCATATGGACAATTCATACCCTAAATTTACGGTGGCACCGCTTTGATTTAAGCACAATCATGAAATGTATGATGGAACAATTTTGCGTAGGTCATTCCACACGGTTGTTATCGCTAGAGAATGTTCTATATGAATGGCAGCAGCGACAGGGGGGCATGTTGAAAATACATATATCGAGATACATATAAATCGCTAGTAAATCACGCGAGTCCTGACAATAAACGAGCCTGAATGTAAAACAAAGAACATAGTTAGGTAATATTGCAAATGAATAGAGTAGACACGTCACGAGAAGTGCGCATGAAAAGTAAAACACAAATACTCGTCGATTGCGTAATCGAAGACATACGAGGATGACAATTTCACAAGACAACTATCCTTATCGCTGTTCCACTTCGGCAAAATTATCAGAAGTCAATAATCGTGATACAAGACTCTGCTAGTGGTTAAAGTAATTTAGATCGAAATTTTTTTCATTATTTCATTATTTCAAGTATTGTTCGATAGTTGGACATTGAGTTTTATTACTGTTATTAAAAATTATTACGCGATTAATTTTGATGTCCGGATTCATTCGAAAATTTCAGTCAATCATGAAACAGCGATAAATTATAACAAGGAATTCATGAAAAATTTTTAATCATGTATGTCTCGTGGCTTACCTTTAAAATACTAGAAGACGCGCGAATCGTTGTACCAGGCCACGCAGAGAGGACTTCAGTCGCAATGCGAACGAGAATGAAATCGCCTCGCAAAGATGCGTGATGGTGAACGCGACGGGAAACAAAGGGGAGACACCGAA
The DNA here is from genome assembly GCA_011638315.1 of Tetramorium parvispinum. Lineage (NCBI taxonomy): Eukaryota > Metazoa > Arthropoda > Insecta > Hymenoptera > Formicidae > Tetramorium > Tetramorium parvispinum. Next base: position 25,190 of record VBVR01001417.1, on the reverse strand, counting down.
GTAAATGGAAACTCGACCGCGATGACTCCGCGGCTACGACCGTCGGTAGGTATGGACCAAGCGGCCAGCCATGAGTAAACGCATCCTCAACCCTCGAGACGAATCGAAATGGGGTGCGGGCATTCCGGCCGCGGTTCCGGATACCCGTGAACCCTGCGTCGGCGTCGTTGCACCCCTGCGCGAACGTCGCGGCGCAAATTCATCCCTTCCATCCGTGGGAGGTCGACGCGATAGATATTTCCCCCTCGTGTATGTTCCCTCCGTAATTTCCCCTCCCACTCTCGCCCTTTCGCAATAGTACTTCGAGTTTTCAATACTGCCGCCATCAGACCCGCGATCACTAGATATAGTTGTCGGTGTACGTGGCCTTTGCACGTCGGCGAGTCTTCGACATGTCTCGAATTCTTATGTTTACAGTGTGTCTGTGTAAATATGAGTTGTTTCAAGTAATCCGTATTTTGCAATACTTTACATTTCCAACGTATCGAACATCGATATAGACGTATTTCATAACGAATATATCTTGAATCAAGTTTTTTTAATTAATGCACGACACTGTAATCATACATGTATATCGTATATTATTTGCATAGAATAAATAGAGTCTAAACAGGAAAGCGACAGTTCTCTACAATTGTCTATATTTTTATAGGCAGCCTACACTATTACTTGAAAATGGAATGATTTTATTTCTGATTATTATTGCAGTTGGTGGCAGATGCGGTTATTTGATGCTCATGACCAAATGTAATTTAACTCGTAAATGTTATGTAAAATTAAAATTAAATAATTGCGTTTAAATAAATGAATGAAATGAAGTAAAATGAAGTAAAAGCGCATTTATGTAATTTTTTGTTAAAATGTAAATAAAAATATTATATGTAAGAAATCTTTAAAATTAATATTTGCATTTAGAAATGCGTTCTAAAATACTTATTACATAAATAATCAAAGAAATTTTAATAACAACAGCTATAAATTTTAATAATTTGTACTCTTATAAAAAATTTTGTAGAAAATGCACAATAAATGTTTCATTCGCTTTTAATCGAGCGAATTCCAGTAACTTATTGTCGAAATGCAATAACTCCGTTCTTCCCTGAGCAATAATACCAGATTATCTTTAACCGAACGAAATATCGGACATTTCAGTTCCAAGTTCCTGGTAGTATTCCCGCGCCATGGCGAGCTCCTTCACAGTTACCCAAATATGGTGCAGAAGGCTGAGCCAATGGACGTGCATGATTTTCTTTCCATCGCAACGATAAAATATACATCGACACTTGTATCCTAACTATATAGAACGGTATGTAAGGTATAAACATGGCGCGTAATTTTCTTGTAACTAAATGAAAATAAATTCACGACCGACTAATGGTATTCCCTTCGACAGGCTTTGGCTTGAGCCTCCGTGGGGTTTTATGAACGCAAATTACAGAGCTCGATGGCCGCCTCCTGCCAACGCCGACACTCTCGGTGTTTCAGGCCTTGGTAACTTTTTCAATTTCACGGCCAGTCACCCCTTTTCAAGCCCCTTTATTCCCTCTCCGTCCGCCTTAATTTTAACCACCTTAATTCTACCGTATAAGGCTAATCCCATTTTTATTTAATCATATACGGTTCACTCATTATATTATTACAGTTCATCGTCATATAGTTTTAATATCGCGAAAATTCGACCGGAAAAAATATTAATCGCAAATATAGTTCTCAATAGAATACTATCGGCAATGAAATAAATAAAAGCCCCATCGGATAGAATCGACGGAACCGTCGTTTAGTTATAAATATTAGATATATGTATGTATAACACGGTTAGAACTTGAAAGAAGTATAAAATAGTTATCTTCTTCGCAACTACCGGCATATCTCCGCTTTACAATTTCCCATTCTCGCAATCCTATCGCACTTGAATTCCAGAACGAATCGTTCCTTCTTCTTTCCGTCGATTCTTCTTGACCACTTCGTCATTCCCATGATACTATCAGATCCGAGCGACCCTTCGTAATTTCCGGGCGTACACTCATCCCTACGTTTATCCCCACGATATAAGCGGGTTTAATTAGCGACCTGTGAGGGCGAAATGGCAAAGTAATGCCCCTATTGACAAAAAACTGCTCCAAGGGGAAACATTGGCTCGAACGTTTGACTTTCCGTAATCAAGAAGAAATTTCCTAATCACATATATCTTCATTATAACAATTTCAAATAATATATTATAAGGAAAATATGCTATTATTTTCACATTATATGCAACTGTGAATCATCAACGATTTTGTTTGTTCGCATTTTTATTCCTTAATAATAATTCAGCAAGAAATCGCGTAATAATGCCATTCGAAAATAATTTTGCACCGAATGTAAGATTATCCCAAAAAACTCTTCAACGATAGCGCTCCGATATTATATATACAACCTAGACGTTCTCCGATTTATTAATATTGCAACGATCGATATCACCCTCAAAGCATCCATAAATTTCCCGCTGGTGTACACGCACACGTCCTTCGGTTCACGGTGAACTACCAACGGCGATGCAGCGCCGCAAAGTCGTTGTGATGGTAGGCGGAGGCTGGCTGAGCTGGGTCGATGTTATGCTCGCTTCGGTGCTCTTGGCTGACACCACCATGACCGTGGAGCGATAGAAACGAATACCCGGGTAGGGGAAGTATAAGGGCGAGAGCCTGTAGGACCTGGCTGGGTAAGGTTGACGCGGGGGTCAGGGGAGAAATCGAAGAAAGGAGAGGAATGACGGCAGAGAGAAAACGAGAAGGAAGAGAGCGGTGGGAGAGCGAGAGACAAAGAGAAAGAGAGAACGTGGAGAAGGGAGGCGGAAGAGGGAGATGGAAACGTTCCGGAGAGATGGGACACGAGGGATTTATGCCGTTGGCTGTCGTCGGAGGGTGGATTGCGAGCCGCGCAGCATAAATAACGACACGACAGCCTCCACCACCAACGAGGTTGCGTGTACGTGCTGTGTGTAACTCTGTACTCATCGTATGCGCGTGATTCGAACTTAACAATCCGGGGAAAATGGATCCGCGCTGATAAATCAATCTAATCAAGCGGAACACGCGACACACCAGAGACTTTACGGGGAAAGTTGTTCCCGAAGCAGCGAAAAGACGCTGCTGAATCTCTCGAGAAATTTCAAGGATATGAAATGATTTTATAAGGAGAACGCGAACAATCGATAATTAGTTCGAATTCCTCTCCCGACAGGCAGATGTGCGTGCTGGGTTACGCCGCTCGATAATTTTTCTATGCGCATGGGCTGTATTCACAATATTCCCTCTTCACGTCTTGTTTAAGATCTCATAAACGGGCGCTTACTACGGCTCTAACTGCTCCAACTGAACTAAGGGTGACATCGGTATGCGACGACGATGTGCCTGAAAAATAACTCTTCGACTGTGCGCATAACGTTAATCCGACTTTTCTCATTCGAGCACATGTAAGATGCGACGGTCTTATAATGAGAGAATGTTATTTATGCATCAAGAATCTTATGATTCTTTTGAACACCGCGATATAAAACTTGATTTCGATCGCACACAGACAGACCGACGGATAATCGTAAATCGGACTAACCGCATTAATCCTGATTCTCTTTTGTTCACACATTCAATCGTTGCAGAATTTATCCTTATATATCTTTCTCTGTTTTTCTGCATCATAATTCATTGCATTCATCAGCTAAGTCTTATTATCAGCTTGATAAAAATTTAATTTTATGGAACCCATTAATTTCTCATGCATTTTTCTATATTCCGGTCTCATCATTTCTATTCTTCTCTAAAGAACCTGATCTCTTCGCGAATCCAGTCCGCCCTCGGATGGTTTCACGTCAGACTAGCTTAATTCATGGCCATCTTATCTCCATGAGATGCCAGTATCTTCTTATCCCACCGGCAGAAAAAGGAAGACTTGAGAAAGGCGCGGTTTAACTCCGCGACTTGTCTCGTAAAGTAACATTAATTGAAAATCTCATATATTCGTCGCAGTCGAATCCAGGTAATAAATGTAACAGTAATAAATTGTAATTGTAATAATAATAAAACAAAAATTTTTTTCCTATTCAGGATATCGAATAAAATAAAATCAAATTTTTATTAATGCTAAAAATGATGCTTAAAAATGTAAATTCTAACGAATTTAGAGAGTTAAAGAAAGTCATTGAACCATTATTATAAATCTAGTTCAGAATTATATCGAAATTTAATTTCTCGAAAATTAAAAAAAAATTTAACCGATAAATAGAAGCTGAGATTGTCATTACGTTATTGCAAATGATAATTTGGTTAGAAACGTTTGCTTTTCTACGCAAGATGGATAAAAGACAGAGGACAGAAAGGATAAGGAGAGCCTTTCATGAATAAAGGATGAGATAAAATCCCATGTAGTCATGTTAGACTGGGGACTCTGAACGGCGGACCAAGTCTTAGTAGCTTCGGTGTGCGCAGCCCAAGCTTACAGCGCCATTAAAATAAAATAAAGCCTCCCTCTGCCTCCACGTACCATCCTATTCCACTCGTACCGCTGCTATCGGCCGCCGCCGCCTTCGTCTTTCACTTTCATCTTCTCTTATCCAGAGCTTTTTTTCTTCTTCTCCTTATTTTTCTCTCTCTCTCTGTTTCACTCTTACCGGCGCTTCTCGCTTTTTCTCTCGGTCTCTCTTTGTTCCTCTACCTCTCTTTTTCTCGCGCCAAGGCATAGTTTCTCTCTTGCTTCACCTTCAAACTGCCCCCTGCCATCAGCATTTTCAGAATGTTGCCAACGTAGACAGCCAGGGCGTAAACGTGAAATCATTGCTGAGTATACGAGCAGAAGAGCCGTCTATATGTGCCTTTTGAGAGGGTCTGCAATGTTCGTACAGATCACGACGCTTATAATAACACTTAACCGCCGACAGTGAATGGCTGCAAGTTGCAATTTCTCTTCTTTGTGTCTCTTCTTCCCTTTTCGACTGTTCGCGGTTATCGGTCGGGGCGGTTTCTCGGCGCGTTCGATTTTTTAAATATTTTACTGCTTCGGGGTAGTGGCGGCTTTGTTTCCCGACTCTCCCCGATTTACTGCTGTATCGTTGTTGGTTATTACGATTTAGCAACAAGTATATTAAATATAAATTATTTACACGTTTCACTCTGTTTACGAAATAATTTAACGAATGCCTCGTTTGAAAAGCGTTGTATATAATGTAACGTGGAGTTAGTGCGAAAGTATGTAGGTATGCTGTTACCTAGGAGAGAGATTACGGCATATTTAAATATTTACTCTCCACAAACATATAACGCAGTCGTAAAAGTCCCAACAAGTACTTTGCGATATATCGCCTCAATCTTTTCCTCTTCTAAATTATATACTATACTTTAATTAACTCATTGATATAACCGCTATGCTATATTTGTAGCCATTAATATCGAGTAACTCCGTTCTTTACGTTCGATCAAGAATTAAACTATATTCTTAGCTATCGAATAAAATCTTCCATCATTCTTCATGGATGTTCGGATTAGTTATATTATTTGGATCGTTGAAAACTATTACAAAAATGCATGAAACATTCGAATAAATGGCAAATGGAAAGTACGCGTGACAGCGTTTTTGATTGAAAACGAAATCACGTTGGAATAAATCGAAGAAGAAAGCAAAGACGAAATCACATTCACTTCGAGGACCCAGTTCATCCTGACCTAACAGAATGATTCTATTAGCGATACCATTAACGACTCGTGTTTATTATGCTTGACGTTCGCTTTTATAGTTATAACTTGAAGTGTGCCCCCTCTCTTCATCCTTCTTTTACTAGTTTGTTCGCGTGAACAAGGGTGACTGACTCCAATTAGGTCTGATATAGATGTATCTGACAATATTTGTGCCCTAACAAAGGACAAAAATAACTTTGCCGTTCTATACGCAATCTTGTATAAAGTGAGTAGAACCGTATTTATTTTTACATCGCTTCGTCCTATGTAAATCTATACAATCTTGCCTACATTCTAAACTTTGACAACTTATTGTTTTCAATAATTATTATTAATTTCGTACGAGATACAGTTATGTACATTTGTACGCAAATGAAATCTTCCATTGAGCGATAATGCGAGAAGAGCACGGTTTATTTTAATTATATCCATAAAGGGGTGGGACTCGTATGCTTAAGGGCGGTGACAAATTCGAGGGAAGAAGATGATGCAGGAAATAGACGGCAGAGAAGGGTGATGACTGCATTTGGAAGAGGGAAGATTAGATGGAAGGTCCGGAGAGAGAGACAGCCCGGATATTAACAACGCGCACTCCGATACGCGGGGCGCATGAATTCTATGAGAGTACTGAAACGTAGTTTATATGTATGATACGAGAGCATTCTCGATGATCCGGTCCCCTTCATTTCCGTTTCTGTTCATAAATCTTGCTAGGTAAACGTCTACTCGCGCGTAGAACATTGTGTCTACGGCGTTTCTCATACAAAAACGTGTTTGTTATAAAAACGACTGTGAATCGCCGTTCCTTCTCACTGAACAAATTTCACTTGACAATGCATCGATCGAAGCTCAATGATTAACGATGTTATTAAAGTTTATTGTACGAGCAATCGACATTTAGTACCTTATTTCAATTTATAGAATGCGTGTGATACATTTTGATTTAATAATAGTTCAGTGGAAGAATAAGCTTTTAATGTCGTCCAAAATTGTTAAGGAAGATGTATTCGCACTTTAAGAATGCTATTTCGATTAAATAGCTTATAACTTCAGTGGAAAGGAAATTTTTTTTGGATATCATAATTTATGTTTTATAGGTAAGATTTTATATTATTAAGTATGATACACATACAATTATAATTTTTATATAATTTTCTTCTCTGAGATTCTGTATGCTTCAAAATCTAAAAGGCTTCTCAAATAATAAAAAAATATTTCAAGAATGAAAAATGCAGCAATATTTTTCTAAAATCCTAAATAGCACAAAATATAGCTGCCATAAACGAGCGGCATAGGATAAAGTGCTACTTTAGCTGCTGATTATCAAGAACGAATGCACAGGCAATCTAAAGTGAGGAACGAAGATAACGGTCAACGGGCTGTTGCCATCCTACAGTCTTAAACTCTGACTAACAATAAAATATTTGAAATAGATTGAAGTCACATAATTTTATATTTTCTTTAAAAAAAATCACAAATATTGTGTGAGCTTTTTACTTGAGTAATCCTACTTAACTTGTTCAAATATACTTTTCAAATTTTTGCTTAAAACATTAAAGAAGAGAAAAGAGAGAATTAAAAAAAGTTATCTGATATTCCAAATAATGTCAAAGATATATGTCTATATTTGTTATATTTTTCGCAACATCGATAACGTTCTCTTATATTAAGTTTAAACTTAACAATAATTTATAATTCATATTTAGTGGCCTTATCACAGACTGTAGTTGTATCTTTGCTAGTAAAACAGAGATTACAACGTGAGTATGTACGGAATTTCAGGGAAATATTCTCGCGATTCTAATCTCCTCGAATAATACCGCCGTTTGTACTCGGTAACCCTCATCGTAACCCCTCACGGAGGACCCTCGACAGGACGAGACGATGAAATTGACGAAACTACGGTCGTTTTGCACATTCCATGGTCATCAAGCTAACTTCCGAAGCCTAAACAACAATATCGCAACTTTGAAGTTACTGTCTCTTTATGATTCTAACGCGCGTGTCACAACACATTATCCAAAAGCAAGTTTCAATTTGGAATAGAATCGTATCCCTAGAATCTTATTAAAAACTATAGAGAATCAAGTATTCAGATCTCACTTTCGGAGCGTGTTGCTCGCCTTGACACAATTATTCCGTGACTACTTGCCACGCTGCGTCGCAACGTCCATGTAATCCGAGTAAACCGCGGAAAAAGGATTAGGTGCAGATCTAGAGCAGTAACGATCGGAGCCATCGCTTCACGGAAGTCGGTCTTCCCGAAGCGCGCTCGTTCGACTGGTCATTTGATGGGCAATAGACACTGGGTGACCGTTCGACCGGTCATCCCGCACCGGACAAACGCGTCTGTCTTTTTCCTCCCTCTCTTTCTTTCTTCCTCGTGTTAAACGATTATTTTTGTTGACGTCGTAAATCCTTTTAAACGCGGCACTCCGAGTGCCCTGATGTATATCCACACGTACCTACGTATCCCCGAGAACTATCGCTTTTCCTTGATATCTCACTTACTCCCCCGACAATCGTTCCCGGCAACGCGATCACAGCGTAGCGCACGCTAACGTCGCTTTCGCAAGCGACCTGATTTTTACTGGTTCCTGCTGGTTTGTAGTGCCCGACACGTAAGAACATTCTCCCATTTCGTCTTGTTTTCACGTGGCACCGATAGACGAGAGACAATTCGGATTAATTGCTGCGACGATCATTCTACATCGCATAATACTTCACCTGGCACTATCATTTAGTTACCAATGAAAACGTTCAATATGTACTTAAACATTCGCATTACATATCTAACTAGAATTATCGTTATCATTTATATTTAGCATTTTTTAATTAATTTAAGAAATTTTATTCATTATTAAAATTTAATCAAGCTATAACTTCCTAATTTTCGACATTACGCATCTTGGTACCGAATCTTGAATAAAAACTAAACATATTGACATTATAAATGTATCATCAAACTTGAAATATATGAATAAATTCTCTTTCTCTAGATTCTATCTTTTTAAAATTTAAAATCTTTATAGATTGCCATTTGACTTTGAAATAAGATTCGATGATGCTACCGTCGGTGAATAAAGAGAGACTATTAGAATATTTTATGTTAGTTCTACAATTGTAAAAAATTATATTAGCGATTGTTTTTGATAAAAATATTCGTTATGTGTAAATTGCTTATTTTTAATTATCATTTATCGTATAATTCAGATTAATCGAGATAGATAGAAAGATAGAGATACGTAGAAATAACTGACTAGCAAACTAGTTTTATTAAATTTAATATACGCACATCGTGTAATTCGATTTTATTATATTTGCTATACATTACGTTAGGTAACAGCCTTGATTGGTTGTATGTAATCAAGCCGGTTTTGCGAGTTGGAATAATCATTACCTTCTACGTGTCAGTATTATTAGTGCACTAATGAGAGACATAAATGAATTGATCGTGGAACTTAATTACGTAGCTACATCAGGAATGATAGTAAAGTCTTTTTTCCAATTCCTAATTGATCGGTTGGACGATTGAAATTAATCGAAACTCGAATTGACCACCAATTGGCTTTTGTTTAAAAAAAAAACTCTTCTAAGACCTTGACTACGCAAGGCACTTTAAACTAACCCGGAAGCCGGGTGTAAAACTCCAAGAGCTCGAAAAACTGACAAGTTAAAAAAAAAAGATGGTAAAGTAGGTATTCCCAAAGGATTCCTACTAGCCTTAATCACTTTATTGACAGAGATTACGTTTTGGACGACCGACATAAAACTACTTTTTTGCTTGGCCTTTCTGGCATTAGGACCTCTTGGTTAGACCCAGCTTCCGTGTTTTCTTTTCTGCAAAGTGTTTTCAGATTTTCTCGGCGGTCAAAATAGTTTCACTAACTTTCGAAATAGTGACCGCAAAAGGATGCGGCCGGGACACCATATCGGAACGAATCTTTTCAATAAAGATTCAAATTAAACTAAATTCCGAAGTCATCAGAGAAATCTGCTTGATATCTGAAGATTTATATCATGTATTTTTAAATTAAATTGTATCACAATTTTCATCCTTATATAAATTGCAATTGTTATCATATTTTTACTATCTCTTAACAGAGAGAGAAAATCATTCCGTAACAACCTTACAATAGTTTTTTTCTTATCTTTTAATTAACAAAGCGTATTTTTTTGTCAGTGTACCCACTCCGTCGCAGATTTATCTGAAAAAATTGCGGATCATAATTCGATTAACATCGCGCGCCGCGCAAAATAAGATTCATTGTAGTCACAAATCCCCCGGTAAGGATTCAAACATTTAACGTTGGCTACATACTATGACTTTACAGCGGCCGACGTAACAGCCGCTATATATTTACACGCGTATTTACGACTGTCCACTCTGCTCCGTGCTAGCACGCTTCGAAACATGAGCCAATGCAGCGCACTGTTAGGCAGCGTTTTAGCCGCCGTAGCGGCTGAAAGCCCCGAAGCGAGAGAGCAAATAAATCAATAAAAAAATATTTTTGCTTCAAGAAACAAAATGAATATATATAAGATATCTCTCTGATCGGTAGCGTTTTTAGTGAAAAGTCATTTTTAAATGCACATAAGAAAAGAGTGTTAGTAAAAATTTGCAACAATTAATCTCGTATCTTTAAGTATCAAGCTTATTGAAGAAATTATATATCAATGCGATAATGTACTTTATTTTAATATATTTATGCTAATGATAACTATTGAATTAATAATTTTATATATGTTTTTTGTATTTATTAAATTATTTGTATTTAAACACGCTTAATTATTGACGCATTAGTTTATTTGAATAATAATTTCCCAGTATAAAATTTGCTCTTGGAAAATACCTATTTTTGAGAAGGAGAGAAAGAGAAGTATAGTTAAAATCTAACACAAATTACATGTAACAAAATAATTTCTATGGTCAGGACCGCCACTTCTACTTATAGCCTTATAAGATACTTAAAAGAGAAAAGATTCCAGTCATCTCGCCATTTCAGTCGCCATCACAAAAAGCTCGAAACTAGTTTCCATCAAGAGCACAAATCATTCTGGTCCACCGTGACAGTGGTTTTAGTGGTCGCGCAGCAATAGCAGGGAGCAGGACTCGCTCGGCAAAATATAAAAGCGTTAAACATTCCACAGTTGATTGAAAAATTCCATCACAAAAAATTATTGGACATGCAAACTAATAGAATAAAATGTTTCCGAGATATATGACATTCAGACTACAGAAGAGATTTTTACTATCTTTATCCTTAAAGTATAAGGAATATTTTCCTTATACTTTATTCTAATTATGAAATAAAGGATAATTCATCCTCTTTGTACCAAAGATGCCAGATTTCTTATCGTACCGAGGAACTGTTGAAGTATGAGGAAATCGATTACTGTAAAAGATTTCTACATGCACGGGAATGAAGCTCGGCGTCATTATCGCTCGCGGTGAGAATGTCACACAATTCAAGATTCGTCACGTTTCACAGCTTGTTATAATTACGACTAAGGTGCCTAACCGTCTCGCTTACTCTCATTACTTATTTTTCTCACTGCAGAAAAAAACACGTTCGTTGATAGTATCTTTATTATCTATTTCATTCTGTATTTTAATTACAGTGCTTTTTAATATTGCTTCACTTGCAAAACAATAACATCGTAGTTAAACGTTAAGCTGTTCCTCTGCCATCTTTTTCCTTATCAAAGACATATGAAATATGATCTACAATTTAAAATACTTCATTCTGTACGTCAAGTAAAATTTTTTCTCAAAGTATCGCGTCAACATGGCCGATTTATGTCTATTTCTACCAATGCAAGTTAACTTTAATCTTGGTTTAATTTTCTTTCTATCTTTTTTTAGTCCTAAGAATTAGAAAAGATGAAAAGTAAATTAAACCGAGGTTAAAGTTAATCTGCATTGGTAGGAATGGACATTATTACGCGTCTCCATTACATGGACCGGTCGGATAAGTTTAAAGCTGAATCTGTTGCAACTTGCTGCAATTATTATATTGCTCTTGGAATTTTCAGACGACACAATTAGTGCTGAAGAGGAAAGGAGACGGTAAATGGAAACGGATCGGTGGAACGCGTAAGAAGAGAGAATGGCGGTAACTGCCGGAATCGAGCCGCGCGGAGAGGGTACAGACGAAGAGAGTAGGCGGAAGACGGCGTAGAAGAAAGAGGGAGTTGGATGAGGGAAGCCTTAAAAAGCAGCTTGGGAATATAAAAGTAAAAAAAAGGGGCGAGAGCGCAGGCGGCAGTAAAACGGCGAGCGAACGGCCGCCGAGGAGATTCCGCGAGCGGATAATTGTGTAAGTGGACCCCTCACGTTGCGTTGCTTCGATATTGGTACGAAGACAGCTCCGACCAATTTTGATATCCCGCTTGCGGTGGATTGGCAACAACGTGAACAAAAAAATAGATAATATTTCCAGGAATAATTTCAATGGTACGCATCTTCGTAAGGAATAATTTCAATGATACGCATCTTCGTAAAATGTGCATTAAACCATACGTTAAATATTTTCGTTTAATAATTGATATATCTCGTGATTTTATTACAGCAGTTCAATTAAATAAAAGCGATTTTATTCGAAATACTGATTATTTTATAATAAATATCTTTCTCTCTCTCTCTCTCTCTCTCTCTCTCTTTATCAATTATCATTGTAACAAATGTGCAACAATTATTTCGAAGAATCATTTTTAAAATTTATTCCAATTTTGATAAAATTTTCGAGGTAAAGCCAATGAATTAGGGGTAATAAAAATATTTGATTACATTCGTAATGACAGGAAAATTAAAATGGACTCGAAGTCTCGTCAATTCGTGACGAACGAAAACCAATTCATCCATCTCCTGATTAAAGATATAAATCATACATCGATCGGCAGGAACTCGCTTCTCGATAGCGAGCCTTCTCGAAGTACCTCGCGTCGGCGTGCGTGATTAATAGTCCCGTTTGCTCAGCAGGATCAAGGATCTGACGTCGATCCAAGATGGTGAACCACCTAGCAACTCTAATACCTGTACACGCGCGTTGCCCATATATCGAATATACCGTGCAGCACGCGGCGACGGTAGCATTTATGGGCATCACCGGTGTGAATATTTATGCGGCGACCATTATCGTCTACATAATAGCAGGTATAGCGAATGCGGATACGCGAAGCTCGAACCTGCAATACGACGAGTCTCAAGTCGGCAAGCCGCGTCTTGGAGCCCGATGAAACAACGCAGGCTTTTACAGCAACACGCGCGAGCGCAACAAAGCGAATTTCTAATTGCTTTTATCGCATTGAATTAACATTTAATGTGTGATTCTAAGTACAGTAGAATCTAGTTTGATTTAAATAGTGACACTATACGATAAATAGAACACGGATTTCCAAGCACCGTATTAATGAGAAGTCGTTGAACGTATGACTCGTAAATAAACGATTTTAATGCTTAAAAATATTGGGATCGGTGGCCATTTTCCCGGAAAAGGCATTTGAAAATGCCGCGCCGATCCACCCTCTTCCTCCCCGATTGGAATATCGATTACCGAAAGCCGTAGGAAATAATTCCCGCTACGCGGCTGGAAACGCCCATGACTATGGCTGGCCGCTGGAATATCGGGAGAGCGCGGCGGTTGGTATCTGTCCCGAAGAGATATGAAACGCCTATGGTGTACACCATAGGCCGGTGCGCGGTATAAGGCCAAGATCCTAAATCACATTTGACTCCCGTAATGGGATTGCCGAGAAAGCCTAAACCCCAAAGGAATGAAATCTCTCTCTGATAGTAAATCTACCTCTTTCATGGATCTCGCTCCCCCCATCGCTGCCACCATCTTTTTCCAGACGCCGAAATGCCTCCCACGGTTGCGGCGGCATCCATTTTCGGACGCTCATTCCACGCACTCGGAATGTGAACATGCCACCACATCGGAGATTAGGGTCCAACAGGCTGCACCAAGACCCGCTCTGACGTCAAAATTAAGCCACGCAATGCGCTCACAACTTGTCCTTTTTTACATGTCCCGGCATGTTTAACAACGTATCCTCCTCGTAAATCAGAAGCTTCTTTCTCTGGCAATCGTAATCTCTTCAATTGTAATCTCTAAACCGAGAGTTCGCTTTACGAAATATTTGTTAACGCATTGCTGACCGAAATCGCGAGCGATATAAAATATATCGACACATTCTGTCATCTTTGCGATCACATCGAGTTGTGCGAAAGAGCAATCAACATCGTGCAAGTACCACTTGAGATATACGACGAATAACAATTTCGGAGAAAGTGGCAGTTCCGAATAACGTATCCTAAAGAAGTTCTATTTACGTCCGCGTCAAGTTTCCATTAAATAAAAGAATATGGACATAAACTAATACTTTTATATCTTATTACATGGATTTTTAAAAAATTAATTCTTTCTCGATATAAAAAAGATGAAAATAAAAAATACTGAATGAAAAAAGGCAATTAGATAAATAATTTAACGTTTACCTTAAAAAAAATTTATCCTATCTAACTTGAAAAAAATATTGTATAGTGCACGCTCCCTCAAAAAACTGAAAATCTATTTTCATTTTTAGGTCACGAAACATGCGTATCTCTTGTAGGTTCTTTTTGAAAAAAGAGAAACTTCCATTTCTAGGCTTAGAAATATTTTTTTGCCCACCCCTTGTAAAATTCTTTCGTGAAACGCGGAAAACGGAGTGAAATCGGAGTGGAATATAGGCTAGCCGGTCACTATTTCGACGAGAAAGAAGCGGTGGAGAATCTCCAAAAAATACAACCGAGCAAATCGAGGGAGCTGGTAGACTCGGCGAAAAGAAATAAACCGGTCGAGAGAACGCGGGGATGTTTCTCTCTTCGGCGTCTCTCAAAAACGTCAAAACCGTCTCGGGAGCAATAAAATCAATTGTTATTGTTCAGAACTGACCAGACCGTGTTTTTCGCAGATTCAGTTCGTCCACCTTCTAACGTCCTTCTCCACTACAACTCATTGTCCCGGTCGCGATCTCTTTTTTTCCTCGTCTTTCATTCTTTCTCACTGCCACGCTGGTATCGTCGCTTCGTGAGAAATTTATTAAAGCCAAACGTAATCTATTTTTATCTCCGGTATAAACAAGAAGAAGATACATTCCGAATGCCGTCGAAGCAAACCGTGATTATTTTATTCTAAAGATACCGAGATACCGATGGGGGCAGATGTGGAAAACAATTTCTAGATTTTAATCGGATACTACTCACCATCGCTGATCTTGGGAGGAAGAAGTTACGACGGGGCTCTCCAAACGCGTGCGAGAAGAAGAAGAGGAGATCTACTTCCCGTGTTCGCGAGTTCGTGAGGCCTGTGGCATCTCGTTTCACGTGTTAATAAATAGCCGCGTTATTACCGGCAAGCTAATTCCTCAGTCACTCTCTTCATTTAACGAAGCCAATTATGACAGGCATAAATGTAAGCACTTAATAGTTGTGTACACAAACGCACGCGCGCGAAACGCGGCGCCGTGGCTCCACTTGGATCGGTTCACGTTGATCTAATATCGCAATAAGCGCACACACAGAACTGCGGTACAGCATCTTAACGTTTGCGAAAGCAATTCTCGCTCGGTTACCCGCAAATTTTCCCCCAACACGCGTAACGAGAGTATGATACATAAAACAGAAATGATCTCCAAGCTGGTTAATATTCCGATCAATTGTTACAAAGAATTCACCGCGAGAGCGTCTCGTATGCTCTGCTCGTCCCACCCCAAACACGTCACAGAAATGTTTCGACGTTGAGAAAAAAAAGATTGCCGTGGAAACGTCGCACTGTGCAGCACATCGATCCGTTTTATGTATCATTCATCCGGCGCTCCCAAGCGCGACTGAAATGCCGCGAGCGATTCACAGTTAAGCAAGTGCTCGGCTTAATTGCCGCCATGATACTTTTATTGTGCATTAATTCCGTGATTGTCGTTACGAAATCAATTTGCCACGATACTTGAGGCGTCGTAAAGTTATTTAACGTGTATTATAAAAACAGCGTGCTTACGTGTTCTCCCACTTCGGCGTTTTCGTCCCTGCTCTACGCAGCCTGTATGACTATGCTGCCACATAAAGATCTACACACGGCGACTTGATTTGCCGTCGGATTTCAATGTGTTTTACCGGCCTTGCGTAGCGTAATACGGAGACTGATTACGAACAAACGCGTCGGTCGCATTATCGAAGCGAGAACGTCATCTGATGTGCTTAAGCAATTTAGCGAATTTATTCAATCGCAATAGATATAATGAACGAAGAAAAACGATGCTCTAATTATACTATTTCTTTCTATATTTCTAAACACTTCAAAGTATTTGACAAAATCATTATCTATTATTCTATTCAACTTCGTGATGTTAAAATAAAATGAATTTAGCAGTACGTCAGGAGACCTCGTTACAGATTGCGTAGTACTTATTTTTTCAGTTATTCGTTTCAAACAAGCGTTTAAATTTGCAGGAATGCATTAAGCATGCAATAAAACTAATAGATTATTTAATATCGGGAAATAAAATATGACATCAATTCTTATCCTTTAGATAAGTTTTTAATTTTGCGATATTTTCTTTAAAAAATCCCCGAACAAGGCTTTTATCTGTTAAAAAAAGCGAAAAAGTTAATATCTTTAGATATATGAATTCTTTAAACTATATTCGCGCAGGAGTTCATTCAGATTTTTATTGCAATGCTTATTGTTTTATAATATTCTAATTCGAAAACTAACTCGAATACATGACACCGCATTAATCCTTATACACGACTTTTTCGATAGATAAAAAGTTGTATCTTGGCATTTTTCTAATTTAGCAATACTAATGTCAGAATAACTTTCTTTTTCTTCTTCTTCTGTTTAGAATTTTGTTAGAAACATATTAAGTATGTTACTAAAAATAAAATACCTTATATGTTACGAATATATTTTTGATTTTTATTTCTATCACAAAGAAAAATAATATTTCCTACTAGAAATAATAATATTATGGTATCGAACTCGAGAAACATTTGCTTGCCAGAGCAACTGCTCTGCTAATTATATTCTAGCAATTTAGATCAAAAGTACTTATCATTTATTAATACCTTAAATCTGTCATATGTTTTGTATATTCACTCATTTTAGAATAGAATAGAATAGTAGAAGCTATAATAACTTTATAATGACAAAAACAACACACTGTTCACAATTTATCACTATTATACTTGTCTTCTCAGTTTGTAACTTTCACGAGCACTTGTAGCACTGCGAATATTATGATAAATCGATATTAAAATCGCTAGATTTTAATTTCTCTATGTACCGCGAAAGGATGTAAAAATGCAATGTGGTTAGATGTGACGCTCAAGAGAAACTGATCGCGCGTCTTGCTTACTGAAACCAGTCGAGTCCTTCGAGATCCGACGGCCGTCGCTAAAGGCGACTCGTTCGTTATTTGCTCAACTGATTATCGCGGTGTACGAACAAATACGCGGTGCATCTTTCAAAGTTATACCGTCGCCTTTCGTAGCCGAAACCAGCGATGCCGTTTTCTCAGATGACTCGAGATAAAGTGTCAATTCAGAAACCTGTCGCGACGGAAAAAAGTCAGAGTGAAAACGCGGTTTACGTCATATACTTTTCCGTCATATACTGACTAAACTCTCAATACACATCTCATTAATACGTAAATAATAATGTATTATGATATACTTTTCTATAGATTCTTACATAATTTATGTACTGTAATTCATAAATTTGTCTGAATACGACACATGTTGTTAAAAGAGTTGGATATTTCCTCATTAAGTATATGTTGAATATTCCACATTAAGTAAAAATGTATTGAAATATATTGAAGATATAATAATAATAGAATTAAAAAATAATACGTGTAACAGTTCTTAAATTAATTATATTGTAAAAGTAAGAAATTGGTATAAAGACAGATAAAATTGTAAATGTGTTCAATGACGCAATTACAAATAACATGTTAATAATAAGCGATGAACTAATGTGATGTTTAATAGATCTTATTGAATAATTAAAGACAATTATTATTATAGTTAAAAAAATTCTAATTTTTATTACATATAATATATAATAATATGCAAACATAAAATATTATCATTCTATTAATTATAAAACTTATAAGTTTAATAAAATTGTATAGCATCTCTCTAATATATGCAATTTAACATAGTTTGCAAAATAAATAGACGGATTATAGATAAAACATTTTATAAATTAAAATTTAATTAATCTGTTAAATTTACATGCATAGTTTTATATATTGACTTATTTTTAATATTTTTTTCACATTCTTCTACATATTGTAAAAATACTAATTTAAAAAATACTAAAAATTTATTTTATATTAATCCTTTTCTGTTTGTTCCTTTTGTTCTCACTATTAAGAAGTAAATTTAAATATATAGCTTGAATTTATATAATAAGAGATTTTTCTAACTTTGAAAGAAATATTTAATAATTTTTTATGTTAGGAGAGGAAGCTAAAAAAAATCACATCAAAAACTGCCATCTAACGAGATTCGTCGTAATATTAATTCATACATGTTGGAAAAGAAGATAACCAAAAAGATCTTCTGTAGATATAGTAGGATTTCAAGAATAATTATCGTCTAGGAAATAGTTATCCTCGAAATATAATAAAATATTTTCAATATATCCTTCACATTTTTACAAAATTAAATAACTCATATTCTAAATGTGTCGACATCAGATCTAATTGCTTCCACATTCTTTAATAATTATATTTCTAAAAAAATCAGAAATATATAAAGATCTACCTAACATAGAAACATTAACAAAAACATAATTGCAAAAACCTTCCAATTAAATAATATAAAAAGATATTCTACGGAAAAAATTTTATTTAGATTAAATGGAAAGACTTTATGTGAAATCTGAACATTTCTATCAGCTTTAAGCGAATATATGTATTGATATTCAATGTGCGCGAAATATTAAATATTTTTCTTGCACGATTTAGCAACGACGAAAAAATTGAAGAAGCGAATAGAACGGATCTAGAGAGTTACATTGATGAGACTTCCTATACATTTATATAGGGCAGTCCGGAGAAGTTTTAGTATCTGCTGAGCGCTACGCTGTAGGATATTACCATCCATAAAGTTTTACGAACCGAAAATATCAAGCTTACTTGGATACTGGTTTATACGCGTCCCCGCAGCCTATGGCTGCTTCTCTTCGGCAATTACAGGCGGCTCGCTAGATATTGAGGAACAGCGACGACGTACGCGCGAAAAATGTATCTCGTTCGTGATTACGGCGATTACGAGGGAAGCAACATATTTTTCTTTTCTTCGCAGAAACGGTGGCGAACCACTTAGCGCCGGAGAACAAGACCGACATGATCCTTCGGGCAATACTTTTAAATTCGTATAGTGGGTTTACACGCATAGTGAATTTTATGAAGCGATGATTGGCGGTTAGTGGGCGAACAGGCGCCTAATTTTCTAAGGATCCCTGTGCCAGTAATAATTCTAGTCCTCGTTATCCCAATAAAGTTAACGCGCGAGAAATTAGACGTCGCATGCTTAACACGTAAACGTCTCCCGTCTACTTCAGATTTATAGCCTGTATGCGGCTCCGCATATATTTATACATATAATTCAAATAGTAAGCACATCTGTCTTCTAAAACAATAAATTTACACATTTGCACCCGATAAAAACCGAAAAAAATTATTTTAAGCTCATTTTTGATAAAATCATACATAATATCGTTACGTATGATTACATTTTTGTAATGCAGATTTGTTGAACAGTCTGTAGAGAACTGATTTTTTCTGAATGAAAACATCGAACAAAAATATAACTTTTCAGTTATTACCGTGCAAAGTGTGCCGTAATCAGCGCATAATACTTATTAACAGCAATATTTCGGAAATTAGTAAGAGACAAATATTCTAATACAAAAAAAAGTCAAAATCACAATAGTTTTTATATTCAAAATGATGAAAACTGGCCAATTGATAAAATTGGTATCATATAGAGTTTGAATGTGTTTTAAACTTCGCTTTGTTTATACATATTATACATTCGTATATGTATATATCGATACTCACCGATACGATGCGCACCAGCAGAGTTGTGACTACGTTGTAACTACGTCGGTCTGTAACATACAAATATAAAATCCAATTATAGAAGCTTCAAAAATAATTAATATTTAAAAAATAATCATTACACGTATCACGCCTAATTTTCTAAGGATCCCTGTGCCAGTAATAATTCTAGTCCTTGTTATCGCAATAAAGTTAACGCGCAAGAAATTAGACATCGCATGCTTAACACGTAAACGTCTCCCATCTGCTTCAGATTTATAGCCTGTATGCGGCTCTGCATATATTTATACATATAATTCAAATAATAAGCACATCTGTCTTCTAAAACAATTTACACATCTGCGCCCGATAAAAGCCGAAAAAAATGATTTTAAGCTCTAATCTTGATTTAGCTTTTATGATATCCAAGCGATTCAAGCAATTACACAATTTTCAAAAAAGAGGATATCTTTTAAAGCATTAACTTTTATGAAATTTTGAGTAAAAATTTGTATCTTGAAAGAAGTCTCATTTAAATAATCCAAATAAGTATTCAAAATAAATGGTTAAATCCATAAATAACAGGTAAAAAATAAGTTATATTTAAATAGTAAATTACTCACCCCATAGTTGTTCCGCCGTCGCCCGATGCTTCCCAGGCCTCGTCCTCCTCTCAGATTCTTTGGTTGCAGTTCCACAACACAACACTGCACCCACAAAAATACGATTAATTACGATAATGCATGAATTAATTACATAAGAATCGCACGATATTATGCATGATACTTCCGACGTTTATTAAACGTGATGCACATTTTATTATCATGAAAAAATAACGCGCATTTAAAGTCTATTTGATTCATTTCTTACATCCATAAAATAATATCAGTATATCTACAGTACATATACGAGAATTGAAGTGTTCTTAAAGAAATTTCCCATAAATATAATGAAACAATAATTTATTATAATCCTTTACTGTTTCCATTTCTATTTGAATTAAATTTACGCTAGTAATTTATGCAAGTAAATAAAATTTTGCGCGAGATATCTATTTCACTGAATAATCGTCGCTTCGATATACTTGCGAATCACTTAATCTTCGAAATTGACCGAACGCGAGAGCCAATAATTATTAAATTGTTCATAACGGATAATCTCATGTTCGTCTGCTACTTGTCGCTATCGCATCTCGACAGATAATAATGCGTTAATACACGCTGCCTGCCGACTCGAGCGTCGGCGGGCGAATAATAGGACGGGCGGCCTTGTATAAATAATACAGCGAACGCTTGTACGTTGTATGTGAAAAAATAAACATGTACCAGTTAAACAAGCCTACTTTAAAATTTGTCACGAAAAACTGATCTCAATAAACAAATAACGTTTTATGTCTCTTAATTATAGTTTAATTATAGTAAGCATCAATATTGTCTGTAAACATTAATAACTGATAACGGTTTATGTGTAAGCGCAGTTATGAACTTGAATGTGCGCTACAAGTTTGATACTATTACAATTAAAAAAATATAACTTCGATATTTTCATAAAAATTTTTAATAATTAATTCGTAAAATAATATCTAAGTGCTTGTAAATTGTGGAAACGTATCCTGATAATAAAATTACATTAGTAAGCTCTATTACTGAACAAAATAAAAATGTTTTATAGACATATGTTAATGAGAGCCTAATTTAGCTGCTGTTAAATAAACTCGTGCTTTTCATGCGGGACAGACAAAAATTTTAAAATCCAGTAATTTAGTAATTAGAAAATATCTATTAACCTGAATCTGTTATCAAAGCACTTGACGGTACTGATAGATCGTATATAAATACCGCGTACAAACGATGCTGGCAACAGAAAACATTAAAATGGCCGGGTGCAAAGTTACGTTGCTGTTTCTTTTATTGATAATCATAAATCTGGCTGGTAAATAAATTTTGCGCTAAATATGTAATAAATGTATAATATTTAATTGATCAATTATCTTATATGCGCGATTTATATCATTTTATTAGATTCATGTAGAATAATGATTCAATTTATTATAAAATAATGCTTTAGCGTGTTGAAATTTTATCCGAACAAAAACTTTCTTATAATATTTTGTATGATTTTTCTAGGCGCCAAGAATTCTGTATCGAAGACGAAAAATACTGTTGCTGGTTCTAAGTTCTTCCATTATTGGATACATGATTTATTCGAGATATATAAAGATCCGGCAAATACAAACTCAAACCAACAAACTAAACCAACGACGAATAAAGTTCCGGAAAATTCTTTGACTAAGCCAATAACAAACGAGATTCCGAAAGTTTTGCAAATTCAAATAAACTAATGAATATATAAAGAAAGCGTAAGGATCATCACAAGGATTCTAAGAATCTTATATAAATGGTAAATGGTTTTACTTTATTTGTACGTAAAAATAATTATTTTATTTCGATGAAACATACGATATGTCATTAATTTAGAATTAGAAAAAAGCGATTAGTAAACTTAGAATTATCAGATTTTTTTTATTAACAAAAGTCTTTTTTATGAAAAGAGAATATGTCGGAAATTTTGGCGTTTATCACTAAAAATTATAAACAATCATTATAGACAATCTTTAGACTGTCATTATAGGTTGTCTTGAATGATATATAAAAAATAGCTAAATAAATATGAATTCTTTGACGAATCAATATATTACTTAATCAATTTCTTATTACCAGAAAGAGAGATTATTGTTTATCATGACTTTTAATTTTCGTAGCAGTAAATCTTCAATAAATTATTATTAAAATAAAATTGCAGCAAAACTGTTATCCTTTACTTATTTTTATTCAATCTTGAAATTTTATCCGCAAAAATTCAATATTACTATAGTTAAACCTTTTTAAAAACTTTTGTTAGAAAAAAAATAAGTTCTGAAGACATTTTTTATCATATTTAAAATAACATTACATTTCCAAATATGTCGAACAATTATATAAAAATATGAAAAATCAATTGAGATTGAAATACAATGGTAATATTACTATATCGGACTAATGTGAAATTATTTAGAAAATAAAAATATTTTTGTTACTCTTCTAGATTGGCAAAACCAATTGGTGATTCAGCAGCTGCTACCGCGTCAAAAGTGCCGCCGGACAACGACTCTCTTGCTACTTTCACGAGAGACATATTAAAGGACTTCATTGCGAAGCAGGAGGCACTATGCGATTGTTACCAAGGAAACAGAGCATGTAGTACGTTTTAGTGACAAATAAAAGAAACCATGTGCAGCCCTTGTCAAAACGGAACACGGTTAAGCGGCTGGCTATCGAAGCAGCTACTATCACTAGTAATATTTAATATTTTTATACAAGTTTAGTTTTTCATGCTTCACGAAACCGAATTATTTATATGTAATGCAACTGCCGTTCCAAAAGAAGTGATGTTAAAATATTAATACGCACACCTGACTTTCACGATTACACAAATATATAAAATAAATAATTACTTCATATTTTTACTTTTAATTTCTTCATTATATAAATACTATAAGCACGTAAGATTTATAGAACACCAAAAATTTTTAACACAATAGCTCGATAGTATATCCCTTTAGATGATCCTTTAGATATTCTTTACCTTTCCGATTATGAAGGATCCTAGTTATAAAGGAAAAAGCAAATGGTGGTTATAATATTTACAGGCGCAATAAAAGTATGCCTTTAGCGACCCATTCACCTAAACCTTCTGTTGAAGAAACATCACATCGCGGAACGTTGGCCATACAATAATGCCAAATACGCGTGAAGAGAATGCGATTCTTAGACGTTCGGCTAAAGTCGCATCCGTACCAATTTTATTGCTTCTTTTTCGCCACAGATATTCCTTTCTATCTTTAATCTCGGTTATTCCGTCCTGCGATTTTGTAAATTAGATGACATTGACGACCACCGACGAATTCGTTTTATAGATATATTGACGGTATAAAAAGTATATAATAACCGCATTTTTTAGCAAGTCACAATTTTCCGTATTTGAGCGAATTTTTGCAAAAATGTTATTTTATATGTATATAATATTGAAAGAATTAAATGTTAAATTTATTTAATTATTATCAACTTCCGAACAATATCATATTTATAAAATCAATAGAATATTAAAGATTGGCAATGTTACAGTGTTTTCACAAACAATTTGGCAAGTTTAAGATACATAAAAATTTTTGTTTGGAAAATAAGGTTTAAATAAAAAAATAATGTACAATAGAGAAGCACGAAACCACAAGTAAATATTTAAGTTATCGCAGTTTGAGCATATTGCGACTGGAGACGAGTCACCATTTTGAAACGAAGCCGCCCTTTCCCACGTAGTCGCAGTAAATTTATCGGATTTTCCTCCGGTCTATCGTATCTCTCACCGCCCATATACCAAGATGGCCGACTTGGTATCCATGGAAACACTCTCTCGCAGCATCTCTTTGCCAGAACGGTCCTTTCTCTGGCGTGAAGGGACGAGCGAAATAGCGTGCGCGCCACGTCAGCCAAAGAGGGGTGGCGCGCACTCGGGTAATAGGATACGAACCGACATATTTCTCGTATCGCCCATCGAGAACGAGCCATCTAATCTACAGGCGTTTCTTCGCCGCAGGGACGACGGGGATGACGATGAGATCGTTATTATGTGCTCGAGAATTTGCAATCCAATGCAGTTTACGCGATCGTAAAGGGGTGCAACTTGGCCCGCTCTTTTTCTTAATCTGCGGGGTATGTATGCGGAAAACCGCCGAACGGCCTCGTAAACGCGGACCATCAATAAGTCTCCCTTCTCAAAACCGAAAGATACCGTGATGAACACTACCGCCAGCCGAAATGGCTACGCTAAATTTATGAATTAACAATCGGGCGATGCGCTGACACGTCTTGCCAGTATGCACGTATCTCATCGAAGGATACTTGCAAACGGCGTGTGAAAGTAACCAAATCATACAATTTGCGCCGGAAAAGTTTTAGTGCAATAAATTTATGCAGTAGATTTATGTCTATGTTTTTATTTCAATGTAAATCGAATATGTTACGTATACACAGCTGATTAAATTCACAATATGAAGAAGAATTGCAATTGCAAAACTGTAATTTTCAAATGATTTGCCTACAACAACCGTCCCGAAATTATATTACATTCACGTATGAATCCTCGGAATTATACGGAATTATACTAAAAAACAGGGTTGTTAAGTAACGAGTTACTTGTAACGTAGTTACTTTTTTTAATCAGTAACTGTAACGGTAACGTAGTTACATTTATCTAATAACGATAACGATTCATTCGTTATTTTAATCGTTACTTTTTCTTAGTAATTGTAAAACTATTTATTAAACTTGTCTATACGTAAGCTAGAAGTAATTT
>VBVR01001416.1:10271-30761 GCA_011638315.1 Tetramorium parvispinum | reverse complement strand
TCCCTCTTTTTCTCCCCCGCCCGCTCTCACTCTCTCTCGTTCTCTCTCACGCGTATGATGTGTACGCTCGCGACGATTGAAAAATAATATCGCTGGGTTTATTTAGCCCGACGCGTCTCGCGCAATAGCGAGGGGCGCGGCGGATTGTCGCGACCGTACGGGGGATTAAAAATAATGTTTCGAGCGTGACCGCCGAGCCCCCGGGGGATTAGGGGGCGACTAGCGCTCGCGCTGCCGATTGGTTGCTATCCAGCTGGAGATTTTATTTGAGGGCTCGCTCGTGTATGTACATATTACAGGCAGTTCTGTCTCGTTCTCTCTCTCTCTCTTTCTCCCTCCTCTCCCTCCTCTCCCTCTCTGTCGGTGAAAAAAGCGGACACGACAAAAAAAATCGCTCAGCACACGTTGTGTTGTCGAGCTGCCGTTTGGCACGGCACGGCTTCGCCAATTATAAATCGCCGGCTCGGCCGGATTTGTAAAGCGCGCTGGAACGGATAAAAAAGCGCTGATTGAAATCGAATACGCGCGTACGGTACGGCGGTAGGTAATTAAATAGACGAAGACGACTGAGCGAATAAGAGGCGCATGTCCTTTAGCTGCAACACTTTAATTAATCAAATCAAATTTTAATCTGATTTTATTTCAACATTTCATTTAATTTTGATTTGGTTCAATCTAAGCTTAATATTCGAAAAGATATTTGAAAAGATTTTTCTTGCCAATATATTTTTTGCCTTTACGCATAATGTTTGACGAGGGTTCAATGTATCGGTGTTTGATTTTGTCTTCATTATATATTTGCCATTTTGTAAGAAATATCTCTGCAAAGTGCAATGATAAGAATGATAAGAACTTTCTAAATTATCATCATATACAAAATTTGATATTTCTTGAAATAAATGATTAATTAACTCTCTCGATATTAAAATTAATGAGTAACGGGGAAAGTGGGCTGTGAAAGCCAACGCGGTTAATGATGCGTAAATTAACGTTATGTAGCATTTAATTATTAATTTACTACAAATTACCGACAAGTTAGACAGAGTATTAAGTTTTTCGAAAAATATTGCAGTTTAGATCAATCCCGATTGAAATAAAAAAAAATCATTGCGAGTTCTCACGTGCTTATACAGAAATTCTAGAAATGGGACGCCAGCCTTGCAGCTGGGTTTGCAGCTGGGAAGTACGTAGCGACGCGGCATTAATTTCCATTAGCGAATATCCAATTTATCGCGGGAGCAAAGGCGACCAATCGGTGAGCGCGGTCGCAATAAACGTAATTATATTTAACGGGGCGCATAAAGGCCTCGATAGATTAGAGGTCTCTCCTTTCTTGCGCTCCCTTCCCTTCTCTCGGCACGTTTCCAGCCGCGATACGCTCGCGCAGCGCGACGCGACCCGTCCGGACGACGCGGCTTGGCTCGCGTAATTAGAATATCAGTTAATAATCGGGATTAATTAAATCCGCGATTATCGATACACGTCGCGACGCGACGTGAGCTTTCGTCATCCGCGCGTCCGTGTGCGCGCACACGCCTGTGCTAAAGATCGAGACGGGCAGATTAGTTGAACGTGTACGTATGTAGGTACAGCTCATGTCACTTTTTTGTCCTTGATAAGTCCAACGACATTCGTCGCGCGCATTTATTACACCGTTGTCGTCGTTACATTAATTACCTTGCTCGATGAGACTCTCTGTGTTCAACCGGTCCGCAATTGATACCAACGTTAATTTCCTTTTGAGACGGACGTCTCTGGCTTGTCGCGGATACCGCGAGGAATAATTTACATAGATATGTGGAAGCTGTTGATAATTGTCCATTTATGCAATTGTAATATATATTATTATACACTATATAAAATGCTATGCATAAATCATGTATTCTACATATAAATAGCTATAATAGCTATATATAGCTATTTTATATATGTATAGAGGGCTTAACTTATCGTGCGATGCAAACGTTCCTGATGATTCATGATCAGCTATGGGCAGCACTCGTATGCATAATGCACTGCGGTTCCGATGTTTGCGCCGTGCTAAAATTAGAAAATTCTATTTGCAGAATTCTATTCCGGCTATTACTACTCCTCGCAGAGTTGTTAAGTTCTACCTTTGACGCGGGAATTATTTATTTCCAGTTAACCCCCATACGTCGCCCGGGTGATGTTTCATTCATTTACGACTTTACTATAGTGGAGATAAAATTATAACTTATGCAAGATGGCGAAATTGGAACTCTTGCGAAAAGTCCTTCAAGAATAGATAATCGGGTATTATTATCAATTGAATTACGATAATGGATGGCATATGAATATAATCTTTCTCAAAATCGATTGGACAAAGAAGAGAAGTTCGGTGATTTCACGAAAGTCAAGGAATATCGGAATAAAAACTTCCAAATAAGACGGCAATCGTATCGAAAGTAACGATCAACGTCCACGCGTTTCTGAGCCGGGATTAAAGCTGTTTTCAACGAGAGAAATCTTGTGAGGGAGCGTTCGACGAATGCGCATCTCCGCGATGCAGACGAGCGGAAAAGTGTCCGTCGATCTCGCGAGATAACGAGTATACGCGCTCGGTCGCGTTTACCTGCGTTAACTTGGCTCCTCGCTTACCTGGCCGGCGGAACGTCGGGATAAAGGCCGAGCACGCTCTCGGTGCCGGTGCAAGCCTACTTCTTCCAGGCACGTAATTGAAGTTGCTCCCGGAATAACGCGCCTAAGTGACAGGTGAACACCTTATACGCGAAGCGCGTACCCTTGTGACAGTCGTACATACGTGCCGTGTGTCTGTCCGACGGTTCGCGTCGCTTTACAGAGACGAAATATAAAAGCCAGGTACACGGTAGAGGGAATAAAATGTAATCTTGGCAATACGAGACGCGCGATGCTCGAAAGAAGTAGTAGCTAATCAGCGGGCGAATGCGTTTGAGGAATCAAATATACGGGAGAAGCAGACAAGTATTCGACGGAGGTACTTTAGTCCGATTGGGACTAAAGTACTAGAATATCCCTGTATTAAAAGAAAAATACTGTGCCTCGACCGACAGTCGTCGATTATTGCGAGTGAAATTCCGCGAACGTGCGTTCGATTCCGAACAGTATCATCCATTAACAGTGAATTAAGGACGACATGAGATTTTCGACGGGGACTCGAGATAACGCGCGAGGGATCCAACCAACACCGACATCAGACCATTTTCTCGTCCATCTCCGCTCATCCCCGACGAGCCCCGACACCGACGAGGGCAAATTTCCAATCGCGCGTTATCGTCGTGCATTAAACTCCGCGGGGTAATATATCAGGGAATAAATCGTCGAGCGTGTTGGAAGCTTTTATAGGATTTTTACAACGTGCGCGTCCGTGAAATACTGGCATCGATGGAGGGCGCGGAGAAAGAGAGAGACAGTCAGTGTCGCAGTTGCGAGGGGCGAAGAGTGGTTAAACTGAGTGTAAATCCAGGTATCGTTGGTGTGAGTGGAGAAAAGGGAGAGAAAGAGAGAGTGAATGAGAGAGAGAGAGAGAGAGAGGGAGGGAGGGAAGGAAAGAGAGAGAAATAAAAAGGAGCAAGAGAGGCTTGTTCGGCGGGGGTAAAGCGTCTGGCTCATCCTGGGGGATGCAGCATGCGGAAGGGGATGCCCGGGTTTTCGCGTGCGTGCGGATCCGCCAATCGGGCTTCAGGACCGCCCGTGATCGCCATGGCAACCCCGGGGGTTGAGGCGATTACGGAACGGGGGTAACCCGATTAAGCGTCGCGACGCCGCTCCTAGAGGCAACGTCTGGGGACGTAACGAGGTGGCTTTCGGGAGTAGGGTAGGAGAAAGGGTAGGCTCAAAAGTACGATCTGCCCGAAAGGGGTTGCTCTCTCTATTTGCCCTCTTAATCACTCGTTAAGTGCCGCGACCCTGATGTGGTCCCCCGAGCACGCAGCAACGAGTTTGTTCCCGCTTTTCCGCCTCTCGATTGGTCAGCGGTGAATAACAACCTTGAGATGGTCCCGAGGGGTGAGATATTTAATGCTGGTTTAAAGGCGAAATATTTCGATTTGGGGTGTCGTTTAAATCGTTTAGATTCAACGTGACGTGAGAACAATTCAAGGGTTTATTACAACAGTAACTCGGCCAATTTTATCTCTCTTTTTAAATTTAAAAGTATGAAATTTGCCTCAATTTAAGTTGACTTGTATTAATTGGAATCATACTAAAACTTAATGTATTTCTTTACAAAGTTAACAATTAATCTAAATTAAATAATTTTTACGTAAAAGCAACGATTTATCTTCAACGTATTTTCATTATAATTTGTATAAAAATTCCATACGTTGGTAACTAAATAAGTTTTTGATAACACAATAAATTCATATTACTTATTCCATTCATATTGTAATTTTCATCATAAAGGCCTCGAAACCGTGAAATTATACGCTTCGTTTCATCTCGCTGCGGAAGTTCACCGTGCCGGGAGTTTAATCCGGGTCTTGTCAAAACCGCGCAGCCATCCGAGACGTTAGACAAACATCCCCGTTTCAACTTTCGACCCACCCCTTTTGTCGCGCGTGTGTGTCTTCTCGCGTCACAATGCTGATTTTCCGCGTAGATAGCTTCAAAATGGTGTCCATTCAACCCTTTCTCACGAACGGCGCGTTATATCTAACAGTCAATTCCAGGACAATGCGCCGATCGAGTTAGCTCCCTCCTTCCCGCGTTTCGTCCCCCTTTTCTTCCAGATCCGGCGACACGTACCATTGTAACCGGATACTCCCGTTTAGGGGTGGCTCCCTGATACATCGAGGGGGTTGACCGGGCTTATAACTAGTTGCCACTTAATTTGGCAAACCTGGCAAGAACGAGGGGTTCGATTCGCCCCCCTGTCTCCCGGCGAAGGGATTGGCCCGCCGAGATCGATTGGCGGATACGTCGGTATTCGCAGGGGACGGCCACGCTCGAATTACCTTTCGTTGAATGTCGCGTATCATCTGCCTCTATCGGGTTTGTTGAAAAATTATCTTCCGCGGCGCGTTCCCTCCACCGAAACGGTCGGAAATCCTTAACTACGCTTTTTCTCAGTAGGCTCCTGCTTATCGTGATTCGAGCATCTCAAAATATCTCGTTCTATAATAATTGTGAGTTTTATGAGAGTCAATATTTTATTTTATGTAAAATCGGAAGTGCCCTTCTTTCTCTAAATATTTTTACAATGACTTTTAATTGCACTGCACTTACAATTTTGTCTAACTTTTCGTTTGAGATAATTTTTTCTGATTTATTTCTTTCACGAAAGATTAATTCAAGTGCACATTCTAAGCCACAATGATTATTGGAATTATTGCGTTATTTGATTATGTTAGATCCTTGAGAAACTAATCGCGGCGAAATCATTGATGTTTCAGGTGAAAGTATGGTTCCAGAATCGGCGGACGAAACACAAGCGGATGCAACAGGAGGAAGAGGCGAAGGCCCAACAGCAATCAGGTGGTGGAGGTGGTGGGGGTGGAGGTGGCGGTGGCAATGGAAACGCTAACAATAATAGTAACAACAAGAACACTCATCACGTCAGCAAATGGCAGCAGGAGACCGGCGACTACCATCACGAAGAGGATGAGGAAGAGGAGCACATCGATCCGGAAGCCGAGGAGTGCTCGAGTGGCTCTGAAGCGTAGCTAGACGTTCTCTGCCTGGATTAGGATCCAGGAAGGAACAAACTACGAGGATTCTTGTACAGACATCAGGAAGAATCCGATCGAGATAGAAGCCATTCGCGCCACACTGACTGATCAACTTGGATTCAAGTTCCAGCTCAAACGTCGAAGGATTGATTACATTTTGAAATCGCGTTAACGTTATGCGCGCAGCATGTTAACGGCAGTGAATGAATGCTCATGGAAAAGCCAACGCGAAGCTGTTCGTATTGAATTACGAAGGTCGAGGCTTCGGGTACGAGTCCCGTTGTAGAGGAAAAATCGAAAGTTTCGAATTCGGTCGTTCGACCGGCGGCAGTACGGTAACTCACCGTATTGCGACTGAAAATCAGCCAGACGTCGTGAATATGAGAATGGTTGATGACAGTTTTGAAGATCCTAAAGAGAGACGGACGAAACCTTTTCATCAACGTGGTCGCCGGAGAGAATTTGTCGAATTCTGTTCCGAACTCGCGCCAGATGGGTCGACAGAGTAAATATAGGTACTGTTGTAGAGTCCATTTTGATATTTTTGAAACTTGCGTACATCATATTTTATTTTGAATTACAAAAATTTGGTCTGAAATATCGTTCACCTAATGATTTCACACGTACTTACATAAATAATACACACATGTAATGAGGCTCGATGCAAAGAACTCTATATCTGTTTATTTGTCGATAGGCGACGCTACGAGGTAGGAATGTCTTTTATTTTCTTCCCTTTTCGACCGGAATCACGGTATAATTCCTCAGCGTTTCAGTTTCGCAGCGTTGCCGAAGGCAAGGGAACAATCGCGTAAGGGAAATCCGTAAATATCGTCGCGATTAAAACGAGACATTCTCAGGCCAAGCCATCTTATAACGGGTTCGGAAGTAGTGACGGAGAAATCGAAGGCGTCTATCGGAAACCGACTAATGGAGGCATTGTTTGCCGGGGACGACGAAGCTAAATGGACGCGCTTCCGGCGGAAAGCGGCGACGCTCGCTATTGAGTACGATCGATGCCAACTTTAACGAGACGGATCATTTTTTGGTTGACTGGTCGATTCGGAACTGTTTGCGACTTTAGAGAGGAAAAGTACTTTTCATTTGAGAAGTGCTTATTTTCTCTTTCCTTGCTTCATAAATTTTTCTTTCTTCTTCTTTTTCGTTTATTTTGCGGTTGAAGATCATGATTGTTTTCCTCTTAAAAAGAAGATAATCACGATCTTGGAAAAAATAGTGCAATAGTTTCCCTTTGTCTGATGCCCCGCAGTTTTGAGGCCGTTTTTGAGTGGAATCAATCACGCCTAGATGTGTATAGTCAATGTAAGTGGCACAGATATCTAAGAACAAGACTGCTGCCCCTTGCAATTTGTACAAAGAAGGATGGAAGGATACTCTCGGGAGATTATCTTGTTCCACCGGAGAGGTGGCAATCGAGTAATAAGTTATTAAAACAAATAAGTATTTATTTTTTGTCGAATTTGAATTCGGATCTTTTAATTCGTAGAACAGCGCACATGTCTCTGCGTCACGATCGCCAGGAATAAAATTTTTCTTTAACTTTAACTGGAAAGTCGCTCGCAATAGTTACTCCGAAAGTAGCACGTAATTATTCAAAATGATTGTGAGAACCTTGAAAAATGGTCCGAGATGAAGTATCGATCGTCCACTATGATATATCGAGATACGCCGATTGCCATCGGGCCGCGCTGTTTACGCTCATTGCAATTACATATTTCTTGCCATAAAAAACAATTCGCCATAAAGATTATTTTGCGTCGGGTGGTGTAAATAAAGTGGGAGAATTAGCAGGAGAGAGCAATCCTGGGATCTTTTTCCTACAAGCATCCTGACGTATCTCGTTTCCAGAGAACGAGAATGTAAATAGATAAACTGTGAAGAGACGTACGAGATGCATGTGTTCGCATGCATAAGCCGTAAGCAAAAAAATGCAACTTGACAGAGAGTGCCAAACTTTGTAAACCCCTAGCGAGAGAAGAACCCAGTGTAAACGAGCTGTATTGTAATTGTATTTAAGTCGTTATTCTACGCGAGCGAGCAGTATTTCTTTCGTCGATGTTTCGAGATATGTACTGACAGTTTAAATTATTATTACTAATGTTATAGACCGAGATTCCGTGCGCCATAACGAAGTCGTCGCAGTAGCGAAATATGTATCAATCTCGGAATATTGATGTATCGACATGTTATCTTGATATTTTAATATTATTGAGCAGCGCGTCGCGTTAAATAGCCTCAAACTTTAACTCAATAAGTTTCCTTATCGATTTCAAAACCTATTCCTCAAGATAGAGACGTCGCGTTTCATGTTGTGAAACACACATGTCTACTCCGCTCAAAAATCCGGCCGGTTGTGGCGCAAGGATTTTCGCTTGTAAATAATCCTGTAAATAGCAAATTGTGATTTTACTCGACGTGCAGAGCCATAGAATTGTACGACCATCGAATGACTCAGTTCGTGTTCTTTAGCAATATAGCGAAATAAATTAAATCATCTATGAAAATATATCGCTTTTATCTCTCCAGTAACCTGCGAATCCTCAAAAAAATTCTTTACTAAAAAAAAATAAAAGCAAAGAATTGTATTCTGTGCGAATTTAAATATTATAAAACCAAAGATATGTTCCAATATTTTTTTCTCTTTTAATGCAAGGAGATGTGGAAAGAGCTGAATTGAAACTTTTCTTATACATTTCTGTACATTGTACGTGGTAAAAAAAAGGAAACCTTTCAAGAACGTTCTAATGATATCCAGATGGCAAATTCGATGCCGCGAACCCTCGACTTGAGCTATAATTTCGCGACGATAACTCGCGTACATGTACATGCGCGGACAGATCTGGCGAAATTGTTTGTTTTCCGCATGCGGTAATTTCTCGCGTAGTAGTGTATTATTTTAGAAGGCAGTCCCGCGTGCGAAAAATTGAATAATTTTCGCCGTCGGGCACGTCGATAAAGGAACTCGCGCCGCGGTAATTCCCGAGTACACGACATTATCGCAATGGCTGACCGTAATTACCGTGGTGCGCGCAAAGAGGGTGTCTTCGCGCGGCAAATTGTTTTTCGCGAGGGCATTTGTCGGGTCCCCGTCCCGGCGCCGACAACGTAAGACCTCGACGACGACGAGAAATCGCCGGTACGTATCCGTCCGTATGCAGCCTGCCGCGTTCGCGGGAGCGATCCTTGTCGATAATCGCTTTATAATCGCCGCTTCCAAAAGGATAATTTACTACGTCGGACGTGGAACTCTCTCTCTCTCTCTCTCTCTCTCTCTCTCTCCCGTTCCCCCGTAATTAAACACGGCGGATCTCTCCTTTCGTGCCCGGAACAACGGATGTGTAGACGCGGCCGATGTGGAGATCGTACTCGGAGATTCGCTATCATCCGCCCTTATTATTTTCATCGGTACGGAGAGATGCTCCCGAAAAGTTTTACGGTCACCGGAAAATAAAAATCGCCGTTTTTATTCAGCACTTTTATTCGTAAGTTTTGTTTTTTCAATTTGGTATCGATTTTTCCTCGACAGACTCGTTGATTTCACGTACGAGGTTTCTCTGTTAAAGGAAAATTTATGCGCAATTGCAAGTCTGTGTGGGTTGAGAATCTGGAGAATTTTAAGAAAGTTAATTTCAGAACCTTTCTCATTATCCATCGTTATACATTTAAATTTCATGACGTCGACACATGGTGTTGTAAAGCAGAATTCATAATTTACTCAATGAAAATTAATAGCATGGTGGTAACGCGACTTGTAGGCCATTATCGACATATTAATCGGTTCATGCTAATGAATTTGTAAATTGAAAGTACGCGCAGTTATAAATACAGTTATATGTACGGGTTTGCAAACTTGTAGAACGAAATAACATTTCGCAAAAAGAAAGAAGAGAAGAGGGGAAAATAAATTATACGATAATAACATAAAGTAAAAGTTTTAAGTAAATTTTTACACATACATGTTTTTAATCTCAGTTATTGAAAAATCGGACAATCAAGTTTTATTTCTTTAAAAAAAAAATAGTGGCGGCACGTTTCAGAAAATTCTGCTGCTACACACATAGAGATATGTATCTTTCTTAATACAATTATTTAATAAATATCTTTGTATGCCGCGCAAATGAGTAAATGCAGCTACAGATACCTCCCCGTGTAGTTCAAGTCTGACACTTTTAATGAAGTTTTAACGAGCACGTCGTACTAATTTATTCTCAACATCTCCATTGCAAATTCCTTCAAAATCACCGCGTTCCCGCGGCTATAAATCATTAATTGTCTCATTGCGTATTCGACGGGGACTCGTTCGCCTGACCGGAAAAGGAGCCGGCGATCGCCAAGATTACTGGACCGATTTCCCCGTCGCGCGTTTATCGATCGATCAATTAAGCGGCCAAATTAATCAGCGAGCACGGCAATCGCCTGGATACAAATCGTACGAGTGCTAATGAAGCGTATTAATTGGAATGTTGACCGGGGCTCGTTAATTAAATGGCTCGCGGGCAGTGGTAACTGTCGCGAAGGCGCGCGATGGATCGGCTCGATCGGCGATCGATAATTAATAAATCTCATTGTTCGCCGATGCGCATTCTTTTTTTGATTTTCGCGAAGATTTTCCCGGATAATTCCTAATCGTTTATCCGTTAATTAATACGAGAGGTATTGAGCGCGTGTGTGCGCGCTTCGTGCTCCTCGCGCGAGTTCCTAGAATACCTACCGATTTTTCGACGTACTCGTTAAACGCGAATTTACGACGCGGCCGTAAGCGTCGCTCCCGCGATATTACACGCATTTTAAAATGTCCGATAGGGCGGACTTCCGCGGGAACGCGCTTTACGACGCGATACTCACGCGGAAACTTGATCGGACGCGGTATGCGTGATTATGTTAGATCGACGTGATAAAGTTGTCGCCGTTGGTACTTACACTCGGAATGTTTCTCTCGCGCTGTCTCTCGCGCCCCGAGACGATCTTAATCGCGGGACCCCGAACGCTATTGCGATAACGACGCGGTTAAAAATTATCGTGCGAGCCCTATCGCGCGAGCCGCTCGCGCCCGCGCGTGAGCGCCTTATCGTATTTCGCGTGCCGGTAAATGAGTTAAAATAATACGTTTCATTAAGTCCCGCGGGATTAGTTTCGCTGTTACGAGCGTGCCGGCAGATAAGCGGGCCGGATTACATGCGCGCACGGGGCGCAAGTGCACGAGGGGAGGATACGCCGCATTCTTGCGAGAGAGTTGAGTTGTTCGCATGCACAAATTGTTGCTCGCCGCGGAGTCACGCGTCAACTTAGCACGCCGACGAGTTTCAGCAACGGTCCCCCTCGAACACGGCCGCGATTCATACGCGCGATATCAGGTTACCGTGCTTCACGATCGGCTTATTAGAAAAGAAACGGAATGAAATCTCTCTTCTCTTGGAAGTGGACTATGTCGTTTTTCTCTTTCAATTAGGAATCAGGTTTGATTAATACGTATATTCGTAGATCTATCTTGATAAGTAATGACTTTTAAGCTAAACAAATTTCATAGAGCTTATTCCTTGATCAAATGAGATCTTTATTTGATTTTCTATTGATTTTATTATATCAAGGGAAGTGGAGAGCTTTCTTAAGGCGTGAAAGAAATTTTATAAGCTGCTAAAATGTCAATTGGAGTAATGTTAATGATTGCATGTTTGTTATATGTATAGATAAGTAATTATGGATAATAAGGTTTTTTTAATTGATTCGAACGTTGAATTTGTAATTGATAATATACAAGATGCAAATTTTTGACTACCGAAACGATATATTCGTGGTTGCGAAATAAGGTCTGATTATGAAGCAAGGAAACTTTGATAAAATAAGGAATCCTTTAATAAGGCTTCTTCAATTCTTAAAGTAAGGACTATCTATGAATACGGGTCTTAGATGTAACTAAATTTGGTTACTTTGAGATATGAAAGAATACGTGATTCTCTCTAAAAGAATGGGATAAATTTTGAGTCTCACGATCGTAAACCGGAACGATTTACGCGTATCTACGAAGTCGCAATTGATAGCTCGTTTGCCTCTCCAACCAGGGGTAACGCCTACGCCAATGTGCGAGGGGTAAAACAGAGACGTGTCGGTTTGTTGGGCGAAGAGCTGCACCACGTAAGGCCCGCGGCCAGGTGAGGAGAGTCGGCGGCCGAGGGGGAGGCAGACAGCAGCGGAGGAGGCGGAGGTGGCGGAGGGGAATGGAGCAGGAGAGAAGGGGAGCTCCGTAGCTCCTCGGTAGGGATGGAGGAACGTCCGAGGGTTCAGAACTGCTAATTATGTAAATTGCCGGTGTTGCAAATTACCCTCACAGTTTGCGTTCATTCTGCACACAATCCACACGGTCTCCGCACACCTCGCATGGAATCCATCCACTTGGATACTGTTACTTCCTCCGGCTAGGCGGTGGAGAGAAACGGGGGAGAGGGAGGGTAACGGAGAAGGAGAGGAAAGATGGCGGCGGTTAGAGCGAGATGGATGAATCTCCCCCGAGGATGGAGCGAGAGCCTCTCTCGTTCGGTTGCCTCCTTCTTACCTCTCATTCATCATCACTCGACGATGCGCGGGTACCAGTATCCGCTAACAGATACCGATGTCGGACAGCTCGTAGACTCGAGCGATCGCCAACGTTTTCATCTCGGGTGTCGCATTACCGTGAACGGGGAGAACGCGCGCGGTCTAAGGGAAAATAGGGTAAGAATCCGACACGCTGCATCAGAATGGACGATAATAGAATATATCTGGATACTTTCATGGAATATAATGAGATAAATTATTAAAAGTTACGATCACAAACTTGCCACGCGGCATTAAAAATGTGGCAAGAATATTATTCTCTGCCACGTCAGAACGTAGAAATATCGGGAATGTTAAAAGAAAAATCGTCTCGTATTGACGGTTTCTGGTATTCAACTGTCACTGCATTCAGGCCTTTTTCACCTTCGTTTTGCGTAAATTCAACAATGTACCGTCCGTTAGCACGTCATGAAGAAAGAGATACGAAAAGTACGGACAGGACGAATTATATTTCTGGCACTTACATCGTTTGCAGTGTCACTCCGCAATTTGTCTTGTCAATCGTGAACGAGACGGATAACGAGACGGGATCCACTATGCGTGCTGCAATGTTGCGACCGTCAAAATCGAACGTTTTCGTCGAGCCAGATGGGCGAAACGGATGCAAATTCATGCGACAGAGAAAGAGAGAGAGAGAGAGAGAGAAAGTAAGAAGAGAGACTTAAAGCGAGGGAACAGAAGGGAAAGAAGTACGGTGAGTCGCGAGCAAGGGAGGAAGAAGCACCGTCCCAGAAGACCTTCCTCTTCCTTCGTTGCAAAACCGGTACTCTCGCGGGCGCGGATACGTACGCTCGTCGCGAAACGGAAAAGTCAGCGCGGCACGACCGTTTTCATTTACCGCGCGAGTCGCAGATGACACCAATTGGATCGCGCAACATCGCCGAAGACGCGGCTGCAGGCTGCAATCGCGTGACCACGATGAGTTTTACTTCGTTCGTGCTGCAGGTGACGCGAAACTTAGTTGCATATCACGAGGAACGGATAGCGCTTGGTATAGAGCACGACGGGACGAGGAGAATATGACGATGTGAGGGACGGTATCGCGCGCCGGGGAGTATCGCGCAAAACGATCGTGTATGCAAATTTGTGTGGATGGCGCGCGCGTACACGCTATAATTAATGTATGTCAATGAGCGCGTTAACGAGGCACTTATGGTGCGCCATGCACATTGTTGGCAGAAGCGAAAATACGCGCGCGCGCGCGCGCGCGAGCACGGCGCAAAACGAAGAGAATTTATAGCTTCGGCGAATTCAGATCTCGCGACCTGACTGGGCTAAACTGCAAAGATAAGGTCGTGGGACGATTAATTACAATTAGGGCGAGCCTTGTATACGTACGAGGAGAGAGAGAATAACCTACATGACGCGGACGGATACATTGTCATTCAAATTTGGCGCAGGAGGTGTTTAACGACACGAAACGTCGTTCAGCACCGCTGAACGAAACAAGCTACGTAAATTAGGGAAGATAAGTGGTCGTGCAGGCCACAGGATGAAGAAGTTCGGACACGCAGGTCTTCTACCTTCTGCAGGAAGTGCTTGATGCCCGAACAATTGAAGAGCTGTGTATCTCATCTTTGTTCAACCTATCGCCTTCGACCTATTGACTCTTACTGATTCGCGCTCACCGATATTTCACGGGTATAGTGGAAAAGAAAGGATAGTGATGAGTTGTAACAATAAAAATTAATTACATGCGAAACAACGCGCAATATAAAATTTAATTTAATGATCGTTTTTTTCAATCTCTTAAATTATATACTTAGATTTTATATATCTGTAGGTATATTGAAGATATAAATTGTAACGACTTTCTAAAGTATACAATATAAAATGAAAGTCATTGAAAATGCAATCAAAGTACTTTAACGTTAACTCAGAATATAAATCGTCGGTTCAAAATCCTACGATAATTACGCTTCGTAATTACCGTCTGTCCGCGCGAGATTATCGCGAGTAAACGTTTAGTGGAGAGACGGGACCGAATTTTACACCGCGCCGCGTCAGACTGGCGTAACATTAAGTATCACGTAGGAGATGTCAGCCAATAAAGTAGAACGTGCACACGAACAAATCGTTTAATCCAACTCGAGGCCGATCGAGGTAATGACGGCCATAAACTGCAGCGCCGAACAGAGAGCGCTCCAAGGTTCCTGGACCCAAACGGAATTGGGCCTGACAGGCGAAATGGGCCCGAAGTCCCGGGGCATGTATACCTGCCCCCGCTGCGCCCCTCTCACTCCGTCACTTGTCTCACGCGCCCGTTCCCTCTTCCTTCCTCCTGGGCCCGCCGGGTCCACGACTCGGATGCCACAAGCCTGGGATCCCAGATGGAGGATCCGGTTCCAGGAACCGAGCGTGTAAAACACCGGTTAAAGCCGTGCTTTCCAAGCCGGAATCGATGGGAAAACAATGGCCCGACAGGTCCTAAAGTGTCTGACAAATGTTGCACGCGTGTCGCGGGGCCCGTCCGGGCGCGGGCCGGCGTCTCGAATTTTTCTTTTCTGCCCGTGCGAAACTTCGTGTCCCGCCATCAGCATCGTAATTGTATTGTATCGGTCAAGCGGGACAAGGAATGCAGTTGGAAGTAAACACCGAAATTCGCGGCCTCGAACCAGACTTTCGCCGGTCTCGACTTTCTTTGGAGGAAAAATATCAAACAGAAGATAATGAAAATATTAGAACAACAAAGCCTAGAAAACGAGAAACTAATCTTATGTATGATTGCACATTTAATTCATATCATCAAGTGCATCTCGCGCAACAATTTCGCGATTTCGGTCTCAAACGGATCGATAGGTAATCTGCACTCGGCCAAAATTTCGTCGACGAATGTCATTCGATATCCCGAGACTTTCTCGACGAAAGATCTGCGATTCGTGGCGCTAATAAGTCACCCGGCCGGGCCGATATCTCTCTGGACGTTGTTTGCATTTGAATAACACGCGAGCGACACGATCCTTTTTCGCGGATGTGTGCCACGAAATAAATAAATCCACCGGCCAGAACCAGGTGAGCGGGCGATAGGACCACCGAGCCGATCAGGTAACGACGCTCGTAAAGTCCAAATTAAAGTTGAATTAAGCGACCGTGGCGAGATCTGCCGATCGATCGTCTCGCTCGCTATCGAGCGGCCAATTGCCTGGATCTTCTCCTGTTACATTTCCTTACGTCCAGAGTCCTAGGCTTCTCTCGTTCGCCTCGTTATACGTCGTCGTGCCGGTCGTCCCCCGTGCCTTCTTCCCTCGTCGCCTTGTGATCGATCGATCGATCGGCCGAACACGTTACCGATTAAACGAGTCACGCGCCATTCGCAAATTAAGTGTATAAGACGAGCGAATGTATGATCATCGGTGCGATGTACATTGAGACGTTCGACTTTCTTGGAAATTAATCGCCTAATTATTAGGCCGCTACGCGCGATTATTTTGTTGTACGTTGTTAAATGCCAATTCGCCACATACATCTGCACGGTGACGGCTGTCGCGATCGGTTCGTTCCGATACTGAAGTTATGAAAACTTGAAAAAGCCCTTGGGTTTGTCGAAGCCAATTATTTTATCTGCACGTCAGATCAAGCAAATAAAAA
Organism: Tetramorium parvispinum; assembly: GCA_011638315.1. Classification (NCBI taxonomy): domain Eukaryota; kingdom Metazoa; phylum Arthropoda; class Insecta; order Hymenoptera; family Formicidae; genus Tetramorium; species Tetramorium parvispinum. The sequence continues at coordinate 14,892 of VBVR01001416.1, read as the reverse complement.
CTCGTCGAAACAGACGGTGTAATTGAAGATGTACTTCGAGAAAAGGGTATCCAATTTCTCGCTTGTATTATCGCAACCAAACGTGATTGCACCGGCTAGACTAGTATTCTAACAAATTCCCATCGAAGATGCATTCGTAATTGAACGAGTGAACGTCGTGGCGTTCGTTATTTCGCACAGAGTTCTTCCTGGACAGCAATTTCTGTCATTCGACTTGAGCGTTTGCGGAAAGTGGGATCAAACACTATGAAGTTCCAGAACGAAAAGTAGCCTCGAGAGGTCAATTGATCGCAGATTTAACTCGTTGCGGAATAAGCGCATCCACGTTAAATTAAGAGAAACAGGTATTATCAACGCAATTAGAAAGCATTCTTGAAAAATAGATGTGATCTAGAAATCCCGAATGACAAAAAGAATTGAAAAATATGCAGCAATTGCTTTCTGCAAATGTCATAATTCGAGCAATAACGATAACATTTTAGGAAGATATTTTTTGTGATTTATAACATAAAATAAATGTCTTTGTGTAGCGTTAAATAAAAAATTCTTCCAAAGAGTACTAAGAAGCATGACTGAAGAGCGCAAAGCAGAAAGTGAAGGGGACGCAAAAGAAGGAGGAGAAGAAGAAAGAGGAAGAGAAGGAGGAAGAAAGAATGCAGAAATAGAAGGGACGACGGTGGAGGCGATGTGTGTGGGTTCAGTGCAGGGGTGTCGGGTTACCAATGAAATAGTGGTACCATTTTGTTTACATTATTGTCGGGGGTGTGCACCGGCCGGGTGTGGGTATAAGGAGGCGCAGGCGTGTCCGATGCGAATGCGTGTGTTACGCACACCGATCGCAACACCGATGTAGCGTGTCCGAGGTGAAGAATCACGCTTGCACGATCAATGCTCGCGCAGCGTAAGAATTATCCTTTGGCCCTGGACTTGGCTCCTTGCCGAGGGAATAATCCTTGATTGGACCGATCCCTCCGTGAAGATACCGTACTTCTCAGCGTTTCGTGCCCCACGAAACCAGATGGCCGACGAGGGTACCGAGAGCTCTTCGTCCCGACTGGATGACACGCGCAAAACTACATGCTGCTTTGTTTCTTCGCCGATTTCGTGTAAATTAGATTGACTGGATCATTATTAGTTCTCGTATTTTCGAATTATGTTGATTCTTTGTCATCCTCTGTGTCTGATTATCGCTGTATCAAATATTTTCCTTGATGCATTTTTCTGACAATGTCAGTTTTGTGGAACAGTAGAAAAAAATATAAACGGAAATACACTTTTTTTATTACAGTAATTGATAAAAATGTGAGAGAATTTTTCTAGATTTTTAGAAGCTCTTGACAATATCTGACTAAATATGATATATTACAATATTTCATCTTGTAATATTTCGAGAAGTAACAATGTCGAAGTACGGAGTTCGATCGCCTACTCGGTAAAAGAACACTTCCGTCAGCGACGCAATCAGCATTGTTCTCAGATTTTTTCGCGCCGGATAATTCGCCGTCGCTGAATGCGGCCGGCATTACCGCTGCGGGAACAGAAGCGGCACTCGTAGAAATGCAAATTCCGGGAGGAAATCCAGGGTGGTGAGATAGCACTGGGAAGAAGCGACGAGGTGATGAAGGAAGGCAAGACGAGGTAGGAGTGGGAGGGAGAGAAAGAGAGATAGTCGCGAGGAGGTTATCTGGGCAAACATGTGGTTATGCCGGGCCGAGGTTGGCCCAGGTTATGATAGGTTCGCGTGGTTGGCCCACATTAGACAGATCCACGGATCGAGATCTCGAATCGTAGAAATCCCCCTTCGTTTCCTCTCCTCCTCCTCCTCCTCCTCCTCCTCCTCCTCGCCAGGATGATACTCGGTTATTAGACGTTACGCGCGACGGTACCTCACGGGGGCCCCATGCCTCTTCTTCGTCTTCGTCTTCTTCCACGGCTTTTATGCCACAGGCTGGCGACCTCGATGGTTTCTCGACCGGCGACCTATCGATGGTATATCCCTCGCACGGACGAGGGAATCGTGCGGCAAATCGTGTAATTCTGTTCCCCGGCTCGATTCTACGATTCCCCCGTCGTGGCGCAAATCAAATCGTAGAAAATCGCGGGACACTTATATACGGCGCGGAGACTCTCTTCCGGATCGAGACAGTTCTCAGGTACGAGATCAAGCATCGAAGCCCGTTTCTAGTCCCGTGAGAGTACCCCTCGTCTCGGATAATCATCGACGGGTCAATCATTCGAGCGATTGATGGATGTCGTATCATAGCTATGCCCCACGTAGATCGTATCGATCTTTTTTTTTCAAGCCTATTAACGTTCTTTTCTACTCCGAACTGTCATCGCTTCAGACTTTTCAATTTTCAATACTGTTTAATTTAAGAATCACGCCTTAAGGAAATAAAATTTTTGTTTACATTTTCAAGATTTAATTCAGATTTAAAACCGCCAAATATGCACTGGATGAGTACAAGGCTGCAAAGGGATTCATTCAGAGCGGCAATCATACGGGGAATTTCGCTGGTCTTCCGGGTCACCTATACCGAGTCTCTCCGATCGAGTCGATTCATTTTATTTGATCGCTGGCGGGTTCGCGCGATCCCAGCACACCTCGAGCTGCCTTCTGACGATCGAATGCTGGAGTAGCCGTGCAGACGGGTTACGAACTGCTATAAAAACTCGCGTATCCGGTCAATGACTAGAGAACGCTGTCCCGGATGACGTTTTCTCTCCGCGATCGAGGATTTGAAATCGGAATCGACACGATCACTGATCGATGTTTACCTTTGAAAGTTTTTCATCGATAACAGATTATTAAAATGGACCTAAGAATCTAAAGATATATAAGATTTGTGTGATGTTCAGAGGCCATATATTTACAAATTTAATTTTAAGCATTTTTTTTCAATTGTACCGAGAAAAAACTATTTTTTAATCCACGACAATTTTATAATCCACTAAAATTTTATAATATTTTTAACGATAATTATGTTTAACATAATGATGCATATAGTTAAGTTAATCACATTTTGTGTTAAAAATATTATAAAATTATGGTTGAGGTCAAAAGTAACTATATTTTTCTCTCAGTATGAAGATCTAGTAATTTAACTTTTACTTTGTCTTAACTCTTCGACTTAAAATTTAATTTTAATCTTAGAAATTTTCCATCTTACTCTTTCGCGAATCGAGTCCCCCTCTCTACTCCCCTATTCATCTATTTATCTCTCTTCTCCACTTTGTCTTTTCCTGAATCCAAACGAGTCAATGTGTCCGCTCGCATATAGGTGTACCTACGTACGCGAATCCGTGACTACGAGCCTCACCGTAATTACGCGGGGCGACTATTCATTAAACTGATTACACCTTATTCCTTCTGCACTCCCCCGCCCGAGCGTCGCTTCTCCGCGCTGCCCTTCCCGCTCTTGTATGGGCACTCCTCTCTCGTCGCCGAGAGAGAGAGAGAGAAAGAGAGAAAGACAAGAATCGAGAAGCGTCGTTTTCGTTCTCGCCGGCCTAGAGCGGCAACGCGCGGCGGCGCTTCATCTCGCGCCGCGAGAACTCGACCGCTCTCTCCGTAACGTACGCCGTGATTGCGCGGCGCTCGTATGCGTGTTGGTGCCGGTACGCTTGCAGGTACTTTGCACACAGGCGCGTCCGCGTCGCTCGCTGACAGGAATGCAAACAGGCACGTTGTTGGGGGCGGATTTTTGCATCGCGCCTATCGCTCCTAAACGATTGTCTGCACGAGCGCAGCGCCTCGCGAGAGGCCCCGCTAACATTTGAGATTCCCGTTGTAATTTATTGTCGATGTACGCGCGTGTTTGTAAGTTACAGCCTCTTTCCCGTAGCGCAGCGACGAGCTTAATCGATCGGACGTGATCGTGTATCGCCGTGAAGAATCTCGGAGGCGCGATTTCGCCGTGGTGCACACGGATTCTGAACTGGTTTAGAATCACGCGAGTCGAAGCGACTCAAAGTCCCTGGGCCTCCGAGCCGTCGAAAAAGAGGAGTTACTCGTAGGCGGGTAAATCCACTCGGAGCGGAGAGCTCGCAGCGGCGCATTATGTCATCTCTTATCTCGGCTTCCATTAATTCTCTCTCGTCGTGCAATTTTCCCGATGTCGAATCAGAGAAATCCAGTCGGACGTGCGACGAGCGCGCGCATTGGGTCTGTCGATAGACCCGTAACGTAAATGTAGATATCGCGTCCGATATCGCGAGCCGGGTATCTGTCAACCGCGTTATCGATAACGGCGTATTTGCGGGTGCGATACGCGGGCGTTACCATTATTACGACGACGTTGCGATATTGCCGAGCGTGAATAGATAGATAGCCGGTGACTCCGGTGGAAATATTCACGCGCGTGATTTCCTCAAAGGATTATACGTATTATCGCGCGCGGCTGTGGAGGTGGTACGTGCATACGCGCGAGCACACACGCGCGCGCGCGCGCGAGTATGCTTCCTCTCGCTGTCCTAGAAGATATACTCGCCGCCATTAACATTATAATGTGCGCCCGGACTCGTCAGCGGGGATAAGTGAACGCACACGGCTTATTAAATTGCCGGTGTAACATTACGATTTACAGGGCAATAAGAGAGTTATCTAACCGGCGGGGGGGGG
>VBVR01001416.1:0-10261 GCA_011638315.1 Tetramorium parvispinum | reverse complement strand
GAGGAAGAGCGGGGAGACCGTCTCGCGATGTAGATACACGCGTGTTAATGCCGAGCCGCGCTGCGGCTTTCTGCCCGGCGACGCTTTCCATCGCGGGATGAGTCGATTTCCTTCTCTCCCCATTCTCCCCTCTCTCGCCCCGCTTTTTCCGAACAATTATATATGCGCGTTTTATGGTCGTCGGGATTTACGGTATACGCGGTATTAAACGCCAGAGATCGCTCGACTGCGACGCGATAAATCGGAATCGCGTGCCAGCCGAAAAACGCGAGTATCTGCGAGACGCTAAGCTGAATGTTTTTATCTTTATCCTCGAGTTTCGATCACGGTATATAGAGTTAAAATCGCGGTCAAGCGTGAATTTGCCGAGAAATTATCTTGATTAATACAATTTTATTTTCTCCTTACTACAGAATAATGAAGTGCTAATAATATTATAGCATCAAGAAATGGCCGAGTTGATTAATTACGAATTGTCAAGTTTTAACAACAGATTTAATGGCCATTTATCTTGATTAATATAATTAATTAATACAATTTTATTTCATTTTGATTGTATAATAATGAAGAGATGATGATACTGTAGCATCAAGAAATGATCGAATTAATTAATTACGAGTTGTCAAATTTTAACGATAGATTTAATATCCATTTCTTCTCTGCAAAGCACTTAATCAAAGTGCAATTTAAAAAATATTCCATGAATTTTCGCTCCTTCGAATGCTCTTAACAAAAACGAAATTGTGAGAACGTTAGTATTCTGGGCATCCCGATCGCTCGCAACCGGGCGAGGATGCGTTTCGAGGGGCGCGCCGAAACGCCACGCGAAGTTAAAATCCTACGCGCGACGTGGCCGCGGGTAGAAGGAGCGGGGAAAGGGGCAGGGGAAGTAAAATAAAAGGCCAAGATGATTCCGTGGGGCCGTAGGGCCCCAGAGGTTGTAGCGACTGCGCGAGAGAACTGCTCGTCTAAAAGGAGTCCTAGGCAGGTTATCGCTCGGCGGAGGCTCAACAACGTAGCAATTATCAGCCATTCCTCGCAAATAGCTGATGGTTAGTGATAATTATCTGCCGAGAACGCCACGCCATTGGGCCAGCTACGGCCGATCTATATACCGGGTGCCTAGAGCGAAACGTTCGACGCGCGTTTCCTCGTCTCGTTTCTTCCTCCCTTCGTGCTCCTTCTCTTTCTCTCTCTCTCTCTCCTCTTCGCGCTCTTTCCTCGTTCCTTCTCCCGATCTCCCTTCTCTCGCTCTCTTTCTTTTTGCCTTCTCCTGCTCTGACCCGGCTGTTCTTCCTTTTCTCTTCGTCTCCCGTCTCGACCGTCTCACTTGAAATTGGCAGTAACGTTATGATAATTCCCGTTCTTCGACCGCGGATAAGATCGTTCCGTGGAATTCGGATTTCTTTCGAATCGCGATAGCCGTCGATCTGAATCCGGCATTACCCGACATATTCGTATAATTTCCGCGTCTCTCTTAACAAATAATTAAGAACGTCGAATGTAATTTACTCGGTTATTAACATCGCGCTTATAAACTTCCGAGAGCTTCCTCTGCCGCGCCGTTGTTCCAACATTTCTATTTTCTCCGTTTGCCATTATGTTTGACTTGTCAGTCGTTGTAATTGCGTTAGAATCATTTATTTGGACCGGAGCGAGGCAAAACGGGCAAGCAAAGCAGACGAAGAAGAAGCTCGTTTGCATCCGCGTCTGACGGCGTGGTAGAGTCATCGGGTAAAACGGGACACCCGGTCGTTGCCACGGTAAATAAACGACGAATATGTGCGGGCAACAGTGTGTTAAATACTGATATTAGGGTAATAAGCGTGCAAAGAGAGCTCTCGGCCTATCGGCGTTGAGATGCATCATGGAAGTAGTAGGTGCGCGCCTCCACCTACGGCTGAAATTTTCTCTCCTCCTTTCTTCCTTTCTTCTTTGCTCTCCTTCTCTCTCTCTCTCTCTTTCTCTTTCTCATCTCCTTCCTTCCTCATCTTGCGTCGTCGCGAACTGCGCTTATGCACGAATGCATCTCCCTCGTATCTCGCTCGCGCCGCTCTCGCGAGATCGCGAAGGGGGAAATTCTCCGAGAATGCGCGCGTTTAACGGAGGGTAAAGATCGACGAATGTGGGCAGAGTAGCCGGATACGAGTTATGCGCGCCCGATAATTCGCGCTAGGATGTGGGAACCTCTCGGCAGCGTAATTCCGCGCGTCGAAATTGCTGAGGAGTCACCCCCTAGATGCACGAACAAATATCAAGCGTCAGGGAATAGCGTAACATTTTCTCGTTACGTTAAAATGTAACATATTAATTAATAAAGTTGACAAGGCGTACGAGACTCTTATCCAATGTTTTATATGACAATGAAAAAACATACATAAATTATATACTCCAATTTCAACGTATTTGTTTGCGCTACAGGGACCAGCAATACGTTTGAATCGCGGTAATACCGGTCTGAGTCTCTCATGTGTGCGGCCTCAAGATTTCGAGATGCCCTCGGTCCAGCGGCCTCGCTTCGCGCTGAGGAAGGTGCAGATAGCATCTGGGCGACCAAATTGTTTTGGATTGTTGGTTAATTGGGTGCTCGTTTTGGTTCAACATCTCGCGCGAGAGGCGAGGGCCGCGAGGATGGAACCGGAGAAGAAGATAAAGGAACGAAGGAACGAGATAAAGAGAGGGATGGATAAAACGCGAAAGGAACAGAGAGAGAGAGAGAAAGAAAGAGAGATAGAGAGAGAGAAAACGGGCGCGGGTGGATACTGCTGGATGCTGTCTGCAAATGCTGCCTCCAGCCTCGCCCACCAACCCCGTGTCTAACCAATAATCGAAGCTCGATAGCGTTGCAACCTCGCGTTATCCAATCGTGGACCCCCGTTGCCACGCAATTGACAAGCACGTACCCGGCAGCGTTCGGGGGAGTCCCCCGGGTGTGTCCGAATGTGTGTGTGTGTGTGTGTGTGTGTGTGTGTGTGTGTGTGTGTGTGTGTGTGTGTGTGTGTGTGTGTGTGTGTATGTGTGTGTGTGTTTGTGTGTGTGTGTGTGTGTGCGTGCGCGCGTTCCTCGTGGCGTGAACTGCCGAACTGGTGGCCCTCGCCGGTGGGTAAAAATGGAAACGACACCCGCGCGTACAGTATAAATCTTCCGTAAACACCAGCATTTGTTGTGCCGACGTGAAAAATGACGTTGGCTGACGGCAGGTCGCACTTTTGTGCGAAAACCCTCGCGGTTTTCATCTCGTCGGCTCCAGTCGAATTACATCGGTCGCTTAATACCAATCAGCTTAGCTCCGCTACGCTCGATAGTAGATTTGTAAAAGTGTTTGGCGATAGCGTAGAATATCGATCGAATATCTTCAGAGCAAATCTACGATGTTTCGTTACGTATCGGTTAACCGATCGTGCGCGGAGGAGAGATGTTATTACCGATAATAAAATGATATTCTAGATGTTCTAGAATGTAGTTTCCATTAAGTACGCAGAATTAAATATTAATCGCGTAAAGATTACATTTACAGTCGGTTATTCCGCAATCATTCCCGGAGCCGCGCGCGTGTCAGTTCAGCGGCCTGCGGTACGGAATTTAGCAACCTCGCATAAACACTTGTGTAATTAGAGCCTGGCGATTAAGAACTCCCGGTGCGGCGCCGGTATCAAGACGTATCGGGGCGATCAGTGTAATTACCGCGGAAATGTTGCTCCGATATGTAGCTATCGCTTCGCGCGATCGCCACTCTCGCGATCGGCCCGACATGTATTAAATATCCACAAAATCGCGTTATCGCGCCGCGGCGATCGTTATTTTCGCGGGGAGGGTTGAATGGCCCCGTTAATCGACCCAGAAGCGCATTTCCCCTCGGCACGGCCGCAGAGGGGGGAAAGGGGGAGGGGGAGTAACACGTACAACGAGCTCCCAGCCTTTGTAACACTCGAATGCACTTGTAATTTCCTGTAAAAAGAAAACTCCAAGCAGCGGAGGAATCCACCGCTCCAGAATTGCAGATTACACGCCGGCCGTACATACCGGATCGCGGATCGTGGAAGATTAAGCATGTCGGCCGAGGAAGCCGCGATGCTGCCGAGGCGCGGTCTCACCTCGCGCGCTTAATATACGCGCATCGGCGTGTTTTATCAGTGACCGGTCCGCTAATTGCGTCCGTGCCGCGGTTTTTCATGGAGCGCATCGCGCACTTGCGTGCACATCATTTAACCGCAGAGGGAAATGGCGCGCGAGACGGCCGCTACCGCGTAACTTCCTGATCGCCGATCCGTTTGCGTGATTCAGCTGTAATCGCGGCGATCGAGACAGATACGAATCGTGGATTTACCGAATGTCGTTCGCGACGAATCTCTCTCGTCGGCACGTGCGACGAGAACGTTCCGCGGACCGAGATTGCGGATTGAATCGCGAATGCGCCGATCATTCGCCGGTGAGCGCCGTTGCGTTCGCCAGCCGTGATTGTTTTATTCGCGCGAGGCCCTCTCGTCACGCGTCATTGAACGTGCGGCGACGTATTATTTAGCAGTATCCAGCTGCGTACGCGGCGCGGTTCGCCGACCTGCAATCAATTTGTATCGACCTAATTGCCGTTAAATAATGAAACGAGGCCCGGTTGCGAGCGTTATTAATGGCGCGATTACCGGTATATCTAATTTCCGGAATCCGCTCCGCGTGTTTGCTGCTTTCCGCGAGTTTCGCAACGTGTAAATTGATTTTGTTTTTCCCGGCATCCTATTTTACTTCAAAATGTGACGTGCCTTGTGAAAATTCTACAAGTATTGCTCAATACGTTTTTAACTTTGAAGGATCTTTGTTTCTGATTATATTAAGAAAATTACTTATTATAAAAATGTTATTATAAAAGTGATAAAAATTGCAATTTTACTTCGAGATGTGACGTGCCTTGTGAAAATTCTGCAGGTATTGCTCAATATGTTTTCAACTTTGATTTCAAAAGATTCGATTTTCGCTTCTGATCATATTAAGAAAATTGCTTATTATAAAAATGTTATAAAATTGATAAAAATTACTATTCTGTATTGTAATTTTGTGCTCGAGCCACTCATTATTTTATCAATTTTCAATCGCCTTTCTGTGCTGCAGTGTGTGAATTCGATTACGAATCGCAATGCATCTGCACACGGCACAATCCACGGAACGTCGATCAATAAGTCGCGATCGAGAGCATACGATACGCTCACTGGTGCGCGCACTCACGCAAGCACGCACGCAGAAAAATAAAAATACGTAATTATCGTGGCGAACGCGTTTGAAGGCGACGTGCGTAGCAGATAAAACGCGTTTAAGAGCGACCGATAAAATCGATCGCGAGTTTAATTCGCGTATCTGCAATCGGCACGATTCATTCGTGCCTTCTGCCCCACGGCGGTCTCGAGAACGCACCCCGGTTTTTTTTACGTTTCGGAGGGCGCACCGCACTGTCGAAATCGCGCCGCGGAAAGAAAGAACGAGAGAGAGAGAGAGATACGAACAATCATTATCGTTCGCGGCAGATCGATGAGTGTAAGGCGGAGAGCCGATAATTTATAACAGCTTGTCTTACACGTGTCCACCGGTGTAACGGCAAGATAACGAGGCGACTTGCCGTAATTGTCCTTTGTCTAATTACAGTCACCGGGTCGGCTGACTAATTGTTTCATCGAGCGAAAATAATGGGCTGGCGTCACGCGCGACGCAACATCCCGACTGGGTTAAGCGGCACCCACAACGTCGTTTAACCTGCGGACTTGGCCCTGCCTTCAGGGACATTCTGGCTTTGAAAGGCTCACGTGTCCGGAAGAATTTTACACTCGTAATAAAATACACTGAGAGAAAAATACAGTTACTTTTAGCCTCAACCACAATTTTATAATATTCCTAACGATAATTCTAGTTAACATAATAATGAATATAGTTAATTATATTTATTGTTAGAAATATTAAAATTATGGTTGAGGCCAAAAGTAACTATATTTTTCTCTCAGTGTACATTGAGTAAGAGTTGAGTAGAACAAAGTCATTTCGCGTGAATATAATGATATTGTCAGCTATTAAAAAAAATGCCGGTATCCTGGAAGGGAATTTCATGAAGATTGGAGAACGGGGCACGTTGGAAATATGGATTTTCGCTCGTACTCAAGGAAAGGCCGCCGCTTTTTACGAGCGACAACTGCGAAGGAATGGCGACGCTCGTTTTCGCGCTGCGGCCGGGATTGTTGACTCAACTGTCGGGCGCGATTTTAGCGGACGAAACTGCCTCGGAGACGGTTGAGTGTCCGGAGTTACGAGCGGGCATCTCCTGTCTCTCGTTCCTGCCCTTACACCTTCCATCTCCGTTCCTTCGTTCTTCAACCTCGTCTTCCTTCCCCGATCCGTTCAATTTCGCCGCGGTCGTCCTTCTCGCGCGGCTCTCACCGTTATCGATCTCTCTCCCTCGTCCTCGATGGGCGTTTTTTTTCGCCGTTCCCTCCCTCTCCGTTTCGCCTCGGCTCCCTCTCTTTCTGGTAGTCATTACCTCCTTATTACTAGTTATCTCGTTACGTGCTATCCGTTCGCTCGGCGGTCGATCCTCTTACGGGCCAATCGGGTGCACGCAAGCGTGCTGACGCGAACTTTTTAGCGCAGCGAGTTACGTTAATCGCGCGCGAAAGCCGGCGTTCTTCAGGATGTTTGGTTTATCCTTAATGCGGCAGGTGGTCCTGAGAAAGAGAGAGATTTCTTTGCCTTATTTAATAATTGCAGCGTAGTTTCGAACGAGCCATTTGCACGTTCAAAGCGTCGTGCATGACATAAGAGCATAATACGATCGCCGGGTCTTAAAAGTTTGAAGTAATTTACATGTTGTTTTTTTACACAAATCTCTTCTATTCGTGCTTAGTAAACGGAAATGATACAAGAAGGATATAAAGAAAATTTTAATTCAAGCTAATACTAAATCATAGTCTCCGTTTCTAATAAATGACATTCTTCAATGGACTGTAGCTTGAAAGTCGCGGCCGTTATCTCGCTTTTTCAACTTGTCCATGTGGTTTATAAATAGCCAATTAATTACTGCCATTTGTATATACTTCCTCGAAACGACTCTCGATTTTCCGCCCACCCTCGCGCGTTTCATTTCTTTTTGTAACGGCGAAACACGGTCTCTCTATCTCTCTCTCTCTCTCTCTCTCTCTCTTGCCGAACAGAAAAATCGTTATCGATGCTTATCTCGGGCCGGTCAATGAATTAGATCGATAGACTGGTAGATGTTGGAGCCACAACATATCATATCGGAATGCACCTGCAATATCTTCGTTTCCCGGTTGGGAACCTCTTTATCCTCTCCGCACACATACGCACACGTATGTACGTATACACGTAGACTCGTAGAGCAAACCGCGGAGCGCGTACGGCCGTCAGTGATAATGTTGATGAATCGGCTCGCTTACAACCCGTCTGCGTATCTGGATTTACACACCGTGTGTGTACCGAGCACAGGCGGGCTATAGCTATAGCGAGGCATTAATGCTCGCCGCGGATCGTGCGTGACCATGGTGTTGGTAGCACGCGTGTACACACGATCGCTTTCTCCCCCTCTCCCTCTCCCTCTCTCTCTCTCTACTGAATCGTACGAGCTCGCGCGAGCGAATTCGATGCGGACCGAGGTTGAGGCTAAAGGCCGCTTTCACGCTGATCACGATGGGAGTACATTGGGCTGCTAATGGCGAAATATGATCTCAGATGAGAATTTTTATGTCCAGTTGTAAACGATCGTCCGCGTCGAAGCAAGATATCGATTCGCGCGAATTGAATAAAACATAAAAAAACACATAAATCTGAGACTCATAAATTCTAGATCTCGAAAGAAGTAGCGACGAAAGAATATATAATCACAGTTATAACATTTATTATTTGTCAGCGATTGTTAAGTGAGATACGTATGGTTTTCAGGATGCACGAAATAAATCGTTGAACCGACGCGTCAAAATAAAAAGAGCTCGTTTCGAAATGTTAAAGACGTTTCTACGTATGTGTGCGATCGCTGTGGGTCGGTGTGAAATGGGCCTAAGGCGTCTTTGCGCGCACGTTCCCGCTCGCGTATATGCGCGGCTCCTTGCGTCCGCGCGAGTGTGTAGATGACCGGTGAGCGATCACTTTCCTCTCCACCCACTCGGGGCCTGACAACATAATCATTGGTTTAACTTCCACTAAACCGTAGTTAAGCGGGCATTGCGATTGGAGTACCTAAAATGTGTGTTTAACGGGCATGGACCTGTCCGTCGCCACCCCTTCGGCCTCGTGCTCATCCTCCTGCGCGCCGTATTATGCGAATCGGCGGCGCGGTCGGCGCGGTCGGCGCGGTTTCTCTCGGCATTCGATCGCGGAATAAGTTATTGGATAAGTGGCTCGCTTCTGTTATTCTTGTCGTAAGGATGAGATAGATACAAGCGTATTTTAACAAATATTTTCCGAACAACCTAACTGTGGCAGATTCGTTATGTTTATCAACAGATAATAGCGATATTCTCTCATTTGAAGAATCCTCCAACAGAATAAATGTTCTTTGGATTTATTAAAAAGATCTTTTATTTTAATCACTGTATTAATTTCATTGTTTAATATCAGAGCAGCGAATATCACTTTACAGGTTTAACACTTATTATTGTTTTATATAAAATTTTAAAAATCCACAAAAAACGATTAATATCGATATTATACAGTATATGAAAAGAAGTATTTGCATATTCAATCTTCTTTCGATTTTGTAAGGAAGATTTATTCAATACGTTACAGAGAAATCGATCGAATATTTCGGAGGAGCGTAAAAAATAGATATATTAATCAAATATTCTAATGACATAAAGAAACTTTAAACATTTCTTTTTAATAAGACTGAATTTTTAAAACATTTAATCAAGAAATAAAACATTTAAATAGTTTGTTTTCACAATCACGTTCTATATCTTCTATATCTTCTTATTATATTTAATTACATTTAAATATCTTCTCGGTTGATTTAAAATGTTCCATTTTTTAAAAGTTTATCATATTTTCTCTTTCCATTTGGCGCAATTTTCTGATTTCAACATTTTGTTTAAAAAATATTTTTTAACATTTTTAAAATTGTGAAATGTGTAAAACGCAATGCACAATTATTTTATATTTTTGATTGGACATATAAACAGTGTTGTATAACAGTTCTTTCTTTACGGACGTATATTTGGCATCTTTTTATCTTTTTCTAAAAGGATAAATTTTTAAATGATAAAATAGACTTCGATGCGCGAGAGATAGTTATTTTATGACACCATAAACGCGTGATAAATTCTGCCGTTTTGTAATGGAGTTGCGCAACAACTCCACCCCAACTATGCATTCTTTTTTTGTCTTCTTTCGGATTCTTCGTTTTTCTCTGGAGATATACAGGGTGTCAGAAACAAAATGACCCACACGAAAGTTGGTGGTAGAGCGGGTCAAACCGAGAAGAAAAGTCATGTACCATTTTATAAAATTCGCAATAGTTATTGAGTTATTAATTGTTAAAAATCGGAAGAAGGGATAGACAGCGCGGTGCGCGAGACGTGAGAGCGGCAATTGCAGCAGGAGCAGCGAGCCCCCGCCCACGTCTCCCGCACCGCGCTCTCTATCCCTTCTTCCGATTTTTAACAATTAATTACTCGATAACTATTGCGAATTTTATAAAATGGTACATGACTTTTCTTCTCGGTTTGACCCGCTCTACCACCAACTTTCGTGTGGATCATTTTGTTTCTGACACCCTGTATACTTAACTTATTTGATACAAGAAATTAAAAATTCGTTACAATTTTACATTAATTTCTACTTATTTTGGACTATTTCTAAATAAAGAAATATTTTTTAGCTATTAAAAACATCGGCTGGTTATATATCATTCTTACTAGCGAAGCACTAAATTGAATAATGAGAAACATGATATATTACTTATTCGGGAAATAAGTACAATATACTTCGAATAAGAAGTAATTATAAATGAATTAACAATTGATAATTAGGACAGAAGTCAATTTGTTATTTATTGTAAATTATATATGGTAATTGATGTAACGTTTAACGTTAAATGTTTCAGTTTAGATTTAAATGTCTTTTTATTAATTAGTGAACAATAATCAGATGAATCGTACTTTAAAATTATTATGATGAAAAATATATTCACCTATAAAATTGTTTATGATAGAACATAATACACAAATTCACTTTAAAAAATACGCACATAAATTTATTAAAAATTGTTATAATTATT
>VBVR01001415.1:0-30807 GCA_011638315.1 Tetramorium parvispinum | reverse complement strand
ATTAAGATAAAGAATAAATATAATTAAATATTTATTTAATATTAATAGACATAATATTTTAAAATAAAAAAATTTTCTTGCAAATCTTGAAAACAATCATTTATTAAGGCTAAATAAAAACTTTTTGCAAATAGCAAATTTTTTCTTTCATGTATCTTTAGGAAACCATTATACTTTAAATTACATTTTGCAAGTATTATTGATGATACAATATCTATGCGGATAAAGCACACCTAATTCAGTTATGAAGATAACACATTTCGTTCGCACAAGTTTTCATGTAGTTGTCGATCCGAGCAACGAATCGCCCGCTTGCTCGCTCTCTCGAGCGAGCGGGCGAGTAAAGGCAGGAAGAGGGAATAATTTCGCATTCCGACGAGAAGGGCGACACGCCTTCTATCCATTATTTGATTAAATCGCGCATCGCACTCTCGACATCCGTTAATTACTCCCGACGCTAAAAATTCGAGCCGGACGATCCGCCGATATTCATCGATCGATCAATCCGTACCTCGTTTGCTCGATCAATTCTCTTCGCTACTTAGCTCCTCTCGCTCGCATTACATCACATAAAAAAAAAGACTCGTACGACTTGGACGTCGGACAGATTGTTGAGGATAAAAGAATCGCGGTTTTGTCTTCAAGGTAAAGCCAATCAAGACACGTTACGGTAAAATCGCTCCTCAGCGGACATCTTCATTTTTCGAGAGAATGTGGCAGTTAACCGGCACAGCGGAGCCGTGAAATCACACGTTCGCGATCAATTATCACCGAAACATTCCTTTACGTTCGCCAGACCGATCGACGGCGATCGAGATCGATTTTTCTGCGTTGATACGCGGCGATCGAGCCGTGTGATCTCTCTCGGTTCCGCGGCTGTTATTCGCAAAACGATTTATGCTGTATGAAACGAGACCGAAGCGTCTCCAGATTGCGTTTGTTGAGCAGAGAAAATCGGGCACTATCGCGATCGATCTCCTAGGCGATGGCGGCCGCAGGTGTTAAGCGTCGATTACGCGAAATAGTCGGCACGAAGCGATCACCGTTACTGGCGATCGCGAGAAAGAGGGAGATCACTTAAGGGGGCATATACACCTAGAAGCGCAAAAAAAGGCAATTTTTGTGAATTTTTTTAAGGAAACCTATATGAATTATGGTATTGGTATTTTTTTCTACATGAAAGTACACACTTTTAAGAATATGTTAAATTTTTTGTATTAAAAAATATTCAATATTGGCGGAGTATTCTTGGGTTCTGTCGACTGCCGCAAAAAAAAGTCTTCCGCGGTGACCACTCCCATTTCATATGTAATCATCAGAATAAAAAAAACCAAAAAGATTATTAAAATTGACACTATAATTTAGTCTTTGACGTAGGGGTTTTTGAAAATATCGATTTTTGAGAAAATGGTGGGCGTTTGAATTTAAAATAGCGATTTTTAGAGAAAAATTCGGGTTTATTTTGCCGATAAAAAAAAACTAAGTCACTTAAAAAAAAATCCTACGACAAAGACTACATAATTATGTATAGAACAACCACTAAAAATTTCAAGTTGATAGGTTCAATGGTTGCCGAGATATTTTGGTCACCGATTTTTAAAACATAGTTTCAAGAAAAACGCATTTGAAAATTGATCAATGAATAAATCGCGAAATTTTTCAACTTAGGGTAAACTTGCCTAATTCGTACCTGCGCTTAAATTGTACCACTACTATTTCTCATAAGCCGTGATAGTAATAAGCGCCTCTAACGACAGAAAAAGTAAAACAGTAGTGTCCCAAGCGCTACTAAACAAGTCGGGTCACAGTGCTGCTACTTAAAAAAAAATTAAGTTGTAGGCAAATGTTCTAAAAAGGTACGAATTAAGCAAGTTTACCCTACATAGAATCATCAATTCCAAGTCCAGAATATAAGTTCTAATCGAGATAATAGACCCTAGCACAATCCGAAAACATAATAGGACCGAAGGGACGGTCCAGTTTTGCTACCTGAGAGGCGTGTTTTGCTGCTGCTTGCTGCGTGTGACCCGACGGTTAGGTACCCGTCCAAACAAATGAACCTAATTGCTATAACTCCGTCATTTCTTGGAATTTTTACTTGAAATTTTAACCAGACATTCTTAAGACATCAAACTTTAAGAAAATCCAATAAAAAAATCGATATTTTTTTTACCCGGCTAGGTGTATATGTCCCCTTAAGGGTCGGGGAGTATCGACACACGGCGCGGCCGCGTTGTAATCGCTTCACGCTCACGCCAATCAATCCTTCTGTAATGGTGGTTTATTATATTCCTTAATCCTATGCGCTATGTTTAGAATACCGCCAATTTCTATTTTACTGATGCGAAAAATAAAAATTATTGAAGACACACACAGAAAAATATATAGGTACTACCTACGAGTAAATATACTTGTTCTAAGAATATTTGATAAGTTTATATATTTTCTTACAATGAGAGTTTAAAGAAAAGTATTTGCAATATATGAAACTGCTTTCATATTATAGAATATTTAAAATAATTTTGTTGTTAATTTTATTATAAATCGAATATTAGAGAGTTATGAATAAGCTATAAAATATTATTTCAATTTTGTAAATCAAATATCTAAACATTTTTATATTTTAAAATTATATTAATATTTTAATATTATGAATAATTTGTCAAATATTACTTGTTTAGTCTCACACAAAAAATATATACCTACCTACGAATAAATATACTTGTTCTAAGAGTATTTAATAAGTTTATATATCCGCAAATCTATCATAAAGTCATTATAAGCATCAAATTTACTTAAAATATACTCTGGACTTGTGACAAGTGTATTTTAAATTATTATTAAGAAAATATTCTTTGCCGAAGAAAACTATTACTTAAACAAAATAAAATAAAATAATAATGCTTTTCCCGGCTGTAGAATAATATTTTTCTGTGTGTACAAATTATGATGTTTGCGTATTTTTTAATTAGTTGACTAACGATAAGTGAAAACATTTTACGTTATTAAAATAACCAGTGATGATTTTATATTAGAATAATTGTTTCGTCCTTGTTTTGATAAAAATTAATTTTTTGTGTAGATGACAATTTAATTAACTGATCTCTTTTTTATGTATTTAATTCTGATAAATATGGTGAACGCACGAAAAGTCGAAAACACCGAGCTTAATCATTTTTCACACAATTCGCGAACTGCAATTTTTCGCTCCATTATCCATTAGTCGCCAGGAATTCACCTTTCTTCTACCGCGTTCTATATTTCATCACGCGGACACTATTTTACCGATCTCGTTCTCCAGATTAACTCTCACGACCGACTCCCTCGACGCCCGATTAATTGACCAGACTAATTTCGCCAGATACACACACGCGTACATACATCCTTTTCCCAGCTCTTATCCGCGATTCTCGCGAGACAACGATAGATTATATCCGTCGGATTATAACGGGCAGCACGGATAAATCGGCGTTTCGCGACTTCGACGAGAGC
The DNA here is from genome assembly GCA_011638315.1 of Tetramorium parvispinum. Taxonomy (NCBI): domain Eukaryota; kingdom Metazoa; phylum Arthropoda; class Insecta; order Hymenoptera; family Formicidae; genus Tetramorium; species Tetramorium parvispinum. Next base: position 27,315 of record VBVR01001415.1, on the reverse strand, counting down.
GAGATTTCGCGCGCGAGCGACGCAGCCTGCGCTCGGGACTCGGCCGCATAAACTGGCCTATAAGGACAGGCAGTGACTGCTTTGACCGTCGTTAAATTAACCACAATTACCACCGTCCCCGGGGCCCACACACACTCTCTCGCTCTCTCGCGTACTCGCACACACGAGAAGCGTGCAGTCGGACAGGCGCGAGTGGAAAACAGGCACGGCGAAACGTCTCGAAGGGCCCCGCCCTTGACATTGCCCTCGTGATCATGCGCCATACGATTTTTCCCAGTAAATTAACGTAACGGAGACTATTAGCTCGCATCGATAGCGCTGATTTTCGAGAGTAACTAAACGCGACAAGTACGCGGAAGACAACTCACAGAATCTCATTTTGTTTTCTAGCGAGGGTAACGTTGACAATTGACTTTCTGTTTCGAGAAGAAATGGAATAGCAGCTTTCGAACGTTCCTGTATAATCCACCGTGATAATGAGTAATCAATAACTGATGCTGAGGTATCGGCTCGACGAAGCGGATACTTCGATGATAATAATAATGACAGTGTCGGATAGGGACGCGGCGGTAGACCGGATAAAGCTGCGCGTCAAAGGGCTCGGAATCCCAAGAATAAAATTCCCTGATATAACAACTCTAATTGCCTTGGCTCGGCACCGATTGACGCGTCGCCGGGCACACAAATGATACCCTCGAGAGCTGCGCGAAATATGAAATGGCGAATTTCATTGTATCTTTTGTACGCCGAGATTAGCAATTGTGTTCACGGTACATCGCTCGAAATGATAATCGGGAAATCCGGCGAGCGTGAAATAATGAACTATGGATGACGAGACCGATAAAAATACACGTCACGCGCGAAAATACGATACGCGCGAGAAACTTATGCCGTGCGCGATTGGCTCGCGCGGAAACGCAGAAACGGCGCAAATTGGATTTTCGTGGAAAAACGACGGACCGGGGGGCAATGTGGGACGGGTGGATGAGCCAGTTGAAATGAGTGCAGTGGACGAGGCACGAAAATTAGATTCAAACTGTGCCGAATAATTAAGTTCATGCGCCGCGTATTCCACGTCATTGTACGTGCTTGTGACCGTGACAAATTCCGAGTACGATGAATGTGGCGCCTAAGCGCGTAATTTCTCTGTCTCTCTGTTCCTTTCTCTTGTTACGTACATACATACATTAATGATTAACACATAATGTTTGTACTCTAAGATCCTGCAGCTGCCAAACTTCCCACGTCTAATTAAATCGCGAGACTTTTAAATTTACATAAATTATAGTAGTCTCTATATGCAGTCTATATGCAGATTAAAGTAATAATAATATTTCAGAACATGATGATTTTACTAAATTCGCCCAATATCTTCTTTCAAATTTAGGGATGAAAATGATCGAATCTGACTGTAATTTTACCAATAAATTACGGTAAATTACTGGTAATTTTGGAATGCTCGGTAAAATGGTAATTTATTAAAAATTATAGAAAAAAATTTTTTTTATATAAAGCTCAAAGAGGGTTAATTTAGACAAATAAAAACTTTGGTAAATATTCACAAAAGATCACTCCTTCCGAAGATCTGTAAATGTCCTAAATGTTTGTTTTAATTTTCGTTTCTTTTTCATGAGTGTCTATTACATTCCCTTATACCTCATTGCCGTTCAATCGGGTTCAGACATCTACGAACTAAAGAGCGTTTAAAATGTTATTACACGAATTTATTCATTTAATTTATAATTTTGACCAATTATTAAATTATCTTTGAGATAAAAAAGTTGTTCGCAAATTGTAAATATGCCTATTTGTACATAAAATAATAAAAAATGAATTTTACCAAAATTACCGATAAATTACAATTTTATCGTAATTTTACCGTATTGTCAGTAATTTTTAAATCTGACGGTAATTTTCCATCTCTATTCAAATTATTAAATTAATCTCTATTACTTAATAATCTGTAATATCCCCCAATTATTTAATAAAAGGATCCGAAGAAGGGCACCTTTCATCAAATTTGATATCTTATCTATTGAAACTTTTATTATTTTCTGCATTAAAGGTCGAAAGCGTTTCAATGGGTAAAAAAAATCGTTTTTTATCTATGTCTGATTCTGCGATAAATTTATTCATTCATCACGAGCGCCAGTTGTGAATAATTCGCACATGTTGCCTGTACATATGACGCTACATTTAATATATCGTCTCGTCATACATCCGGTGTTGAAAAAAATCTTTTGAAGTTTCAAGTCTTTTTCGAGAACGTTTCAAGAAGTTTCAGTTTTACTCTCTCAATTGTATTTTCCGCGAATTTTTGTCTATACATATATGCCACCGGACTGCTGAAAGTGCCTGCTTCACGAGGCGGCGCCCGCGTAATGCATTTTGCGATGCATGTTTCCGGTACGGCCCACGCGCCCTTCAAAAAAGGGGCTTACGGACTTCAGCTTCTTTGTGAAATATTGAAAGGGGCAACAAGTGTAAGTTGCCTGCCGGATGCGCGATCTCGCTATTCTCTCTTCCTTTTAAATATCAAACCGATACTTTCACGTAAGAATAGCTCCTAACAGAGGTATTTTCGCTACAAAACTAAATTTGCATTTTTATATTTATTCAAAGCCAATGCGTCGAACGAATCTCTCTCTCTCTCTCTCTCTTTCTATTTTTATCGACTTCCTTCCTGCATGAATTGAAGGGAAACGCCAAGTGGTTATTGCGTCGAGAACAACTTGCCTTTCGTTATCTTAACTCTAATTCTCTCGCTCGAATAATTGTGTCAAGTTGTGCATGTGTGTCTCTAAATGTGTGCGCGCGCGTGTATATAAACGTGGTCAGAGTGCAACCAGCACAATGGCGGGTCGAAGGATGATTCGTCGGTCTTTGAATAAGTTTAATAAAGGTCACCGATAGATCGGCCGCGCCTCGTTGCATAATCGTTAAACTCGATTTACTACTCGGAAATCTCGTGGTTTCGGTCAGAAACTAGGAAACCCGTTTGTTTATATGGTATAAGTTACAGAGTCGTATCAGATTCAGATCAATAAAAAAGTAATGCGTATGTAACTGAATTGAAAATATAATAAATTATTAAATATAAATAAATAATAAGAAAGATATGTAGTAGAAGGCTGTAAAAATCATGAAGATGTTCAGCGTTACCTCCTTAATAGGTTAACGGATTCTAGGTTGAAGAATTCTTTCGGCCTTAACCAACAATCTGTACGCAATAATCGAGCCACGAATCGAGATGTTACACGGAAACGAAGTAATACCAAATGCGAAAGGCGGCCGTTGTTTCCCATCGTTCAAAAAGGCTCCGTTTCAATCGCCGTTCGCTTCTTCTGGCTCGTTGATTTCCCAATAAGCTCCGCATCGAGTTCTTTTTCCTCTAATTACCCCATGCTCGCGATAGTAATTTACCGTTTTAATGATGTGAAGGGAAGCTGCAGCGAAGTGAGCCGCGCGAAATACTGACGATAACGCGCGCGCAGCATAAAATAGCTGTTTAATTTGTCATGAGCGCGTTTCCCTGACGCGCGTGTATGCTATGTGTAATTACAGTAATCTCACGTGCAAGAACTCATCAACGACGAGTTTGTTTTGGTTTTGATATAGGGCAAAAATTGCGAATAACGCTTGCTCAATTCACCGAGATGCGAGTAGGCTGTTATTAATATGATCTTTATTAATTTTGCGCCTTTATTAATTGACTTATTTGCGTCGGGAAGCGTCAAGAGTGTCGTAATTAATTTCGGGGAAATACACAGAAAAATATTTATTCTACAGACGAGAAAAGCAATTACTTATTTTATTTTAAGTCTTTAAGTAATTATAGTAATAGTTTTCTTCAGCTAGAATATTTTCTTAAGGAGCTAGGCAATCGTTTTTCGTGAATTTTCACGAATTTTGTTTTTCTCCTTTCAGTAAAATTCTTTTGAATAATGTTTATTAGTTCAGTATAAAGTAAAAAAAAATCATAAATGGAGACTTAATATTTTAATAAAATGGTGGCGCAAATTTTCAAGGTTGAATATGTCTTTTTTCGTTCGTTTTGCAATGATTGCAAACGAACGGAGGTTCAAATCGACTTGAATAAAATTTGAGCTTACGTAAAATAAGTTTCATTTCCCACGGAACTAACGATATAGCCCGCAAAAATTTATTTTTTTGAAAAAAAATTCAGAAGTCGCAACTTTTAAGTGACGTGCGAAACAATTTGAATTTCATTAAAAAATTACAGTTTTTCGACTCCTAAATTAATCCTATTGTTTTTCTCTTTATTTTTATAGGTTCTGCGGGAAACTACGGATCTGAAGAAAATATTTCTGCGATGCAGGAATTAATTGCATTAATTTGAATGAAGACAGGACTGCAAAACGAAAAAAAAAAAACATGTTTAACTTTGAAAATTTGCGCCGTCATTTTATTAAAATATTAAGTCTCCATTTACGGGTTTTTTTACTTTATACTGAACTAATAAACATCACACAAAAGAATTTTACTGTACTTGCTTCCATTTCTTTGTGAGAGGGGAAAAACAAAACGTGAAAATTCATGAAAAACGATTGCCTAGTCCCCTTAATAATAATTTAAGATATACTCGTTATAAGTTCAGAATATGTTTTAAGTAAATGTAATGCTTATGATAACTTTATGATAGATTTGCAGATATAAGCTTACTAAATACTTAGAACAATTATATTTACTCGTCGGTAGTACAGATTTTTCTGTGTGTACAAGTTTTTGTCACAATAAATTCTTAAAAAACCATGATTTTTTTATAACGATTATACGCAACAAAATATCTACTAATGGAAAATCCTAGACTGCTTATTCACAGGCTAGGAAATCATCGCGTTTGCAAAAGCTCGCATGTGTGATAAGTGAAAAACGAACTGCCGGTCGGATTGATAATAATGCATTGATAAAGTATTGTACATGCCACATACTCGTTTTATCATCCATGCACATGAACGAAAGATGTTATGCAAATCGCGTTCAACTTCCGCTCGTCTATTATCATATAATTTTATTCTCACAAATTATGTGTTATGCACTGCATTCTTGTGATTTTAGATATAAAATTACAGAAAATTAGAATGAAAAGAAAGTTACTTCGAGATTCAGAGTTTACGGGAACAATCTCTGGTAAGGACCTCAAAAAGACGTAGCTAATTTGAAAAAATTAATACGCTCTTTTCTAATTAACAATGTCGAATATTTAAAACTGAAAACAGATAATGTGAAATTTATTCTTGCTAATAGCAAGATGCTCTCATTAATTATGCGCATTCTAAGCGAAAGCCATTTCCAATGCAAAAAAATTCAATAATGGAAGTGGTAACTTTAGAACGTAATCTCTCCGAGATTGCTGTTCATAAAAAAATAGTAAAATTAAATCTAACATATATATATATATATACACACACACAACATTTCTGGGGCGAAGTTTCATCTAAAACGAGCGACCTGATAATACATCTCGACCTAAATTCTCGTACAAGATCGGCAAAGTTTACTCTCGAAATTTGATAAATCGGATATAAACGCCTCTTAGATTTTCGAGGAAGAGAGTTACAACGAACGAGACAGGCAGTTATAGACCGTTGAAAAGATCACGGTTACGCTTCTACGAGCTGACACAGTTCGGCCGCCGGCGCTAATTACCGATCTACGGATTACTCGTAACGCAATCGCGAGGGCGGCGTTCGCGCGCCTTAATAACCCTGCAGCGTGGAATTATTATGCACTATGATCCGTGCACATTCGCGAGGAGGAAGAGGGAGGAGAGAGTTACGCAAGAATATACAACGTGCGTCCCATTGTTATGATCGCGACGGCGGCTTTGAAGCAACTCGGCTGGACCGGCAATGAATGCGAGGAATGCGGGAGGAACAAGGCGAAACTTCGCGCGAGCATTGCTGCCTGTCAGGGTGAAGTACGCGATCACATTTCTAACCGATGTTGATGGGAGAGATTCGTCTTGGACTCGGCGTGACCGTTTTACGAGTCGTGATGAGTCGAGATGTTCATTACGCGCTTCTGCGTCCGGCTAATGTTATTAGGTTCGAGTTTCGTGCGCGATACTGTCGATGGAATTAACTGCCGGAATTAAGAATTAATTGGAGAAACCGATCCTCCCTTCCTCTTTCTCTCTCCCTTCTCGTGCGCTTCTCTCGTCTCAAATGAAGAAAAATAATTCCCAGTTGGAAAGAAGATATCACTAATGCTACATTTTTATACTGATAGCTAATTTCCTACAAACACGTGAAACATTGCACATTAGAAATTAATTTTTGCATTAATGGCAAAATAATGTTTACAATAAAAACGAAGTTATTTTTGATAAAAGCCGCTTTTTTGGCTCGTAACATTTACGTTTAATTTAATCAGAAATTTTTTTAAACAACTTAATGCGAGGTGCATTTACAAAGTGAAATTCTAGAACTAGAATTAGATGGAACTAGATTAAAGATCGTAATTATGGGAATGCAATTTTAATTCAAATTCAAAGAAAGTAAAAAAACAATTTTTTCGAGCAGAGCGAGGTCTTTCAATTATGCTGATGTTTCAATTACGGAGATAAAAATCGCTCTTCGACTTGTATTCGTGATGCTCTCGCGTCCAGCTGTAACGCAATTATGACTTACGGCGAGTTCTATTACCCGACTATCGGGACGATTTATCGGGAAAATTGGAAATTAATTGGCGAAATAACTTGCCTCGCCGAACGGAAATTCCTCCGGATCGGATCGGCGCGGGGAGCATTTAAGCGTTGGTTGAACCAAACGCGCAATTTCGCCGAGCGTGGCCAAAGATCACAAACGAATTCAATTTGTCACGCCGCCAGTGTCGCTTTCATGCTCGGCACAATTGTCGCGAACGAAGCAATTAGCGGGAATGCTCGGAGGAAAAAAAAAGCGGTGCGACCGCTTACCCGCAAGAACAGCCGTCGACTGACGAATCGCGTCGAACTCGACATCGCGGAATTCTGCGACGCGAAATCTTCTGTTTCCGCCATCGTGTACAATGCATCTTAAAGTATATCCCACGATTGACATAATTTCTCGACGTTTAGCGCGCCTTGAAAGTCTGGGATTGAAATCGGAGATCTTCGACGACTCTCGATGGAAAGCTTTCCATTTAATGCATTTTTAGATTAAATCTCTCCTTTTCTCTTTCTTTGGAGTTTACATATAAAATATTCATCGATCAAGTAAGAATATTCATTAAGAGATTAATTAATGCCGGGTGGGTTAAAAGTATTGTAACAAAAATAGATATAGAGAAAAAGCAATTACAGCTATGAACGAAATGGATTACTTGCAGAAGTGTTTGTGAGCTGAACGAGAGAAATGTTGGCCAAGTAATTGCTTTTATTTGGCGATATTGGGCGAGAGAACGACGATTATTTAATTCTTGGCTGAAAACGACAGTCGCGTCGATCGCGGATGAGATCTCGCTGGACTTTTGTTTCCAAGCGAGGTTGGCGATTTCGCGCCGCGAACTGCTTTTATTATCAATGTTCGCGCTTGACAATCGGAAATCGACACCGAGAATTGTGAAATGTACATACAGGGTGTCCCAAAGTTATCCTTCAAATATTTACGAGGGAAAAAATGATTCTAAAAGACACTCTACAATTCTATTGAAATAAATTCCATTTGAAATGAAGAAATAATTTCTTAAACAATTTTGTTTAGTTCAGAAGAATCTCCTGCGATATACAAATTAGCGCTTCGTTATTTTTGCTATTGGAAATGTTATTTTAAACATGAAATTAATACCGAGAGTGTTAAAAAATTTCTGAGATAGTATGGATAATATGAAGAAGCTCCTGTTCCATAAATAGCTATTTTCCTGAAATAGCGAAAAGGCAAAATTTTTACCATTTGTTTAAAAAAATATTTGTTTTAAATACATTGAGATTTGAAGTTCATAGATACTGGACAAATGCAGGTGTTATTTCACGGTTTACCGCAATACAGCTATTCGATTTCACAGCGTGATGAGATGCGTGCACGCCTGTCGATGTACTTCACGCATTATTACTTTGATTATCAATCAGAGTGGAGATTAATACGCCCGCATACATTCGAGAGACTCTTATCGTCTGCATTTACTGTTGCTTTTATCGCACTTAATGAAAGGGGTACCGCAAAGGAGCAAATTCTCGAACTTTATTATGTTTCATTACAAATTCTGCTTATGATTATTAAAGGCTCTTGGAAACTTCGATAATCTTTCTTGGTTTTAAACTCGCGCGACAGACTGGAATAATTTATCATGTATTTGCATTCAGCCGATACGCCAATGTGGTTTATTCATAATGCTGCGTTTCGAAACTACACGTGGTATTCTCACTTAATTAAGTTTGAAGTCTAATAAAAAATGTTCTGGAAGTGGACAGATTATAAACATTCTGAGTATTGAATAAAAAAAATTTCCATGTATTTTTTCTCAAATTTGTGACTTTTATTCTATTCTCTTTACATCATTGCAAAACTTTAATTAATTAATTAAATTTATATAATAATATAATTACAATGCTTCAATTAATTTATTGAATTAATATAAATTCGCTGTTTGGTTTCACGAGATGAAACGGTCGTGTAAAAGTTTCAAAAATAGCATCTAAAAATAATCCGCAAACATCGGGAAATCTTTTTTTTCCAGGCGCATATACTCGCAGATGTTACATTTGCGGATATCATGTTGTTTTTATTTAGCGCGACGTATGTCGAAAACAGGATAAATATGATGTCAAATGGAAAGAGAGCTCGACAGCGGAGTTAGACACGAGCGAATTTTCACGTTGCGTCACATCACGACCACAACGCATTCGCGTCGGTCTATTTATATCATGCGTACAGGTACACACACACACACGGGCCGACACGCCGACGATTTATCCGATAGCAAACATTCAGCATCGTCGGACGCACCGGCATTACGGTAATGCATGCACGCAACTTTTTTGTGCAGTAAACTGCACGAATTCTTAGACGCTTTGCAATCCAAATGATTTTCCTTAAATAAATGTGGATCAAATATTTTGATTTTCCCCCGAATTTTATTTAATTTCATTTAAATGAGTCTAATACAAATCCAAGAATTTTTATTATGGAATTCTAAAAATGTAGCTCGTTTGTTATAATTGTGCACTGATTCGAATATTTGGATGACAATGCGAAAGATTACCGCAAAATATTGTTTCCACAATATCCTCGACATAAAATTGTAAAGAATTAAGACAGTATTCTCTTTCAAGAAAGTTGAGAAAACCTGTTAATGTACAAGAATTATAAAATTTCATATCAAAAACGAGAAAAAAGTAAGAAAAATTAAATTAGGGATTAAGTAATTTTAATTTTTTCTAACGATATTTTTGTTCAAAATAAAATTTTTGTAAATCTAGGAAAGAACCATGTTTATAATTTAATACTAAACACTCGTGGTAAATTCTGCAATTAATTCTTCAGTCGTGCTGTTTTTTGCAACACGAGTCGACGCGTAGAGTCTTGAGAGATACCCATATAAAAAAATCAATTTATAGTTTTTAGTCGAGAGCTCAAATGTTTTCTTTGTTTATATTTTACAGAAAAATATATTGCACTTGACTAATCGGGATCTTTTAAAAATCTTGCGCGACGATTAGAGGTTAGTAAAATAATATCATTAATTTTTGTATTTCTTCGGTCTTTCGTGAAAATCCAGAGATGCGCCCTTTATGCAAGCATATGTATACGTGTGTATCGTTGCTCACGCTTACATAGCTATGAAGGAAACGCAACACGCACGCACGCACGCACGCACGTACGCACGCACGTACCTCCTCCTCGTCGACGTGTCAATTTAACGGCTTCCTGCTCTGGCATCGAGTTTCGTTGTGCATGCACGTTTATCGACCGAAATGTTCCGCGTCTCTTTCGTACCGTATGCATGCACGCATGGTTAAAGAACATTGCAGCATAAATAGTAAATACATGGCTGGACATGAGAGACAAACATCAACACGCGGCTTTGCCTTTTTAGCATGTGTTAACATTTTCAAAGTGTAAAAAAGGTATTAGCAATTTGTGTGTACGATACTGTCTTTTATCTAATTCCTTCACATAAGTATATTATCTGAAAAGTTGCCAAGATATTTAGAAATTAAAATTCTGCAGTCAAAAGTACACATCAACAGTTGTAAGAAAAAGCCGACTCCAAATTTATTACAAAATCGAATTGTTAAAATTAAATGCGATATCTCGATGAATAAAACGTTGAAAATATTCAACTTGTATAATATTAAAAATTTTGCGATATATAAAAATTTAACAATAAAGAATTCTACTCTTAATTTTCTTTGAAATTCTCCACCTGAGGAAGCAGCATTTTAATATTGCTTCTTTCTGCATAATTATATCTAACTATCGGATTGAAATGTACTGAATATCACCGGCGCTGAAAGCAATGGAACGTTAATTGAACGTGAAACGGAAAGCTTCAAAGCGCCTTATCGAGAGACGGACTCTCACAGTCCGTCCGTACTTTAGTTTGCATCGAGTGTAGTCATTATATCCCTGTCCGTTTGAACCTTCGCATCTTACGGCAAGCGGCAAAAATACGTCCGCTGGTATACGTTAACCGGCAATTATCGGCAAAATTAGCTATCGGCTTCGCGAAACTCTTTTTATCGCACCGACGTTCCCTACACTCGAATATGTATTTTTCCTTTTTTCCCCCCTGCTCGTTTCGTTCGCTACGACGACCATGGTGTTATCAGCGCGGGTTATCTTCTAACTTTCAGCGTTTTTCTATGCGTCATACGTTCCCTCGCGTACTCCTCTTCCGTCAGAAATTCTCGCTAATAACGAACGTCCGCACCGCCATGGCGCCATTCCGCGATATGGCTGTCGAGTATCCCAATAAAATCACCCATATTGTATATGACATTAAGCAACGTATAAAACCCATTACTTTATAAATAGTCTTCAGTCGAAAATATTAATCACAATTCCTTAAATCTATATGCATAAGGCGATCTATTAATGTCGCAATAATTCTTTATAAAAAGATTTGCAACGAAAAAGTTTTATTTCTAGCGGAATAAAATTTCTTCTTGCAAAATACAATTTGTTTTCTATGATTTCAGATGCAAAAAAGAAATTTAGATTAAACAATTAATTAAAGAATAACACGCCTTAATAAAAGACATTTTTAATAATGTAAATATGTAAGAAAATATAAATGTGCAACATTTCGCATATTATGATATATCAATTATTTTATGTTAATATATTTAAATATTATATTAAATATGTCTATAAAATGCTATAAAGAAATGTGATCGTAAAGTTCTGAATTCTGATTACCAATAGCTGATATCTTTCTTTTAAAAATTCATATTTCTTATCTCTGTCGACGCCCATCGAGTTGAATGCACGATGATTTATCTTGCATCAATATTTACATCAAAGTTTTCATTTGACGGTACCTGGGAAGACGTCCTTGGTGTCGGGAGTGTAGGGATGGATCCAGCCATTCCTCTGCTGTATGATGCACTGGAACATGATGCCGTGAGTTTTGTAAACTTCTGTCCGTAAGAGATCCGAGAATGCTCCCGACTGCGTTGCCTCTTCGAAACGAGACAGTTTCTTCTTATCACGACTTGGCGACGAGACGCATTTAATTTCTCTCAGGCATCTACCAGATCTCTATCGTGAGTTGCGGTCACAACTGTACGCTGAGTCAAAGACAACGCATTTTAATCTCGAATAATGTAGCTCTCGATGTACGACAGTCACTATTTCGCTGTAGAAGTCGCCATATCACTCGACGGGCCGTATACGCCGTGAATTCGATTTCCCGAGGGATTATATTCCCTCTTGTTTCGATTCGTTTCCGTATTTACGAGAGGGAGGAAAAAAAGAACGAGAGTCCTCTCTTCGTCGTTCAGTCAGGAATGAATTTTACGTCGCCATCGATCCCCGATAGCCGGCGATGATCCTACGCTTATACGTCGCGTATATTATGCCACAGTCCGGAAAAGGGCAGGCAGTTAAGCGTTACGTGCAAGTCGTAGCTCTCTATGGACGCAACTCTAAGTCGTTGAACCGTACGACGGCGTTCCATCGAAGGCCACCGCGGCCGCCGCCACCGCCGCCGTCCCCAGGACGATTCTGCCTGCGAGATTCCGCGAACTGCGACGGTCCAGGCTCATCTTCCTCGTCTCTCGCGCACTTCAATCGGATCGTCGATTTCTCGCCAGAAGAGATTGCCCTTATGAATTCCTCCTATCACGCGATACACTCTTCTCTCTCCCTCGTCGCGCTTTCAATTTTTTTCTCTATGGATTAATCTCGCAATCACCATGATTTCACCCTTTCTTCTCTTTCACGAATCAGAACCTTCTCTAATGAATTCTTGGTATCCTAACAGTTATTAATTTTATTTCATTTTTTTTAATGAGTATCTCTTATTCTCTTTCCTTTTGTAGCTGCGGCACTCCTGAGCTCACGGGGATTGAACTAATTAACGACCAAGCGGCACATCTATTGTTATGCAATTCGACGCAATACTCCGAATTCGGCGTCAAACGTTGCTAGTGGACATTTATACTTGTCCCAATGTTACACGACACTCGCTTAATACGTTTTACATTCCGAGTAGATAAATATGATTTGTGAGTATGAAACTAATTTCTTTCTGCCTTCTCCTGCCGTGAACGCACCGCGGTTCCTGTCTATTCTTTTCTTCTCGCGAAAACACTCGCTGTTATAATTTCGTTGTGGCGTAAACGACGTCGGGCGCAGTTCCTCTCGCTTTGTTAGCAGCGGCGGCAGGCGAAGGGCATCACCTGTGTGCGCGCAGGCCGCAGCGAGATGCGCCGGGACGACGTCCTTGGGAAACGCACTTGCCGCGGTCCCTCTTTCTTTCCCTCTCGTCGGAGAGAAAGGAGAGAGAGAGAGAGAGAGAGAGAGAGAGAGAGAGAGAGAGAGAGTGAGTGAGAGAAAGAGAGAAGGAGCGAGGGCGTAATACTCGTAATTTCCCACGTCGAGGTGACAGATATACACATATACACACGCGCAAACACTCGCGCCGCGGAAGGGAGATCAGTCGGATAAACTCTCAAGGAAATGTTCCCGCGTCGGGAATTCACAGCGCGGCAACAAGGCACGAGCACCGCGTCCGAGATATCGAATCGCCCCGTGCACACGACGATGCCGCGCGACGCGGGAAGATCAGGAGAGAGCGTTCTCCCGACTCTACCGTGGCTCGGCCGCGAATCGGAAGCGGAGGCGCCGACAATGGTACCCGCGATCTTGATACCGGACGCATCCCACACGGTGGTCAACGGCGAAGGAAAACGATCCGAATGAGAGATAGAGAGAGGGAGAGAAAAGGGGCCGCTTCTCTTCTCTCTCTCTCACTCCCGCTGTCGATCGCCTCAGCTCGTTGGGAAAAATACCTCCGGGAGCCGGTGACGGAAACAGAAACGAAACGGAGCGCAGCGGAACGGAGTGGAGCACCGTTCCCCTCGGCACGGCGGTGTCGTCGCTCCTGCGACGACCGACGACCACGACGACGATGACGAGGAGAGACCGGAGGAGGGTGGCTGGTTGGGTGGCTGGCTGGGATCGAACTAGATGGCTCGTCGCCAGGCAACCGGATTTTCCCTCTCGGTCTCTCGCGCGCGCGAGTACAGGCTCTCTCCCCCTTCTTCCGCCCTCCTTTCTGGTGCCCGTTAGCTCGCTCGCGCTCACTTGCACGCTCGCTCGACCCCCGCTCGGCCTTCTCTCTTCCTCGCCCTGTCGCTCCACTCCGCTTCGCGGGCTCTCCTTCACCCTCCCGCGCACGCTACTCGCTCGCCCGCTTACCCCCACCGGCCCCCAGACACATCGCCGGTACGGCGCACCGGTTCCTCCGCCGCGAGTCTCTCTCTCGCTCGCTCGCTCGCTCGCTCACCCTCCGCATGCCGGAGGATGCGGCGGAGGATCCACCTCCCTCGCCTCTTCCTCCTTCCTCGAGATGTTGCGTACCGCGAACGCTGCGAGAGGAACGTCCTGGACGTCCGTCCGTACAACAATCAATCATTTGCACTCGCAGCACTTGGATTTTTAATTTCGCCGTCACTCGAGACTCCTCTCAATTTTCGTCCGTATGTTGGAAACTTGATTTTTCATCTTGCGATTAGCGCGGTGCGAAGATTAGACACGCGTCCATAAATTTTGACAACTTCCCACCAACTTGCTTCAAACCGATCCTCCAGCCAGCCGATCGCAACGTAAAATGGCAGAAGCCAAAACGCAGAAGCTAAATAGTATGATGATTCCCCACTCTCGGCCTCCTCTTTCGACGCGATAAATATTTGCCGAGTCGAGTGATAAAGCAGATAAGATATATCGCATTTGTTATGTATGTACTCTAATTGCACCGAATACCAGTGGCGACCAAGTCTGTTGCTAAACATTTTCAGCAGACATATTGTCGTTGCTAATTCGCATCATCGGTAGATCTTCGCGGTCGCAATAAGCCGATAAACCTTGCTCTTCGTGAAACTTGGAATAATCTACGATAATTCCTGCTCCTAAGCTCGCAATTTTCGCATAATACACGACCTACAATACTTTATTGAGTCTAGACGCGTAAGTTTTTAATAATACTGCTTCTCTCCTTCTCTCTCTTTCTCTGGCAAGAATTTCTCGACCGATCCTTTCGGCGGTGCTAATTGCTCCTTCGAGCTATCCTATCAGCGCGCCGGTCGCGGAGAAATCGTTTGCGATTCGTGCTTTTCCGCGTCGACTGGTCGACCGGCACTTTCTACGTTCCACTTGGAGGCGCGAGGGACCCCGCTGGTTTTTGGACGGAAAAAAATGTCGAATCGAGGAAACGAGAGACTCGGAGAAACTCGGCGTCGATGTCCAGGTGCGCGACGGGATGAACTCTCCCCGATTGTTCGTCATCTGCAGCGAGGCAGCAGAAAACGAACAATACTGGCGTGTGAAAGACAGAGAGAGAGAAAGAGCAGAATGCAGTAGAAGTTTATTATGTGCTCCGGGAAGCACGCCCTAGGAACAAATAGTGATCGAGTGAAAGGAAGTAATTTAGCCGGGGCACCAACAATGCAGACAATGGTAAGAACAAATGACTCCGGGAAGTAAATCTGTAATATAGAGAAAAAAATAGAGTAATGATTTGAAGGGTACTCTGGCTATTTAAGACTGTAGTTGAGCAAATAAAAGTGACATGTGCGACTCGAGCAAGAATGAGCGTTGATTTTGATAAAAGAAGACTGTATAAATAAGATATCTTCAATTTCCTAAAACAATTAAAAACATTTTTTTCTTCAAAGATACATACACAGACAGAAAAATATCATTCTACAGACGAGAAAAGCAATTATTTATTTTATTTTGTTTAAGTAATAGTTTTCTTCAGCAAAGACTTAATTTTCTTAATAATAGTTCAAGACGTTAATGTTTAATTCAAGTGTGTCTGTCTAACTCCATAAAATTAACATAACAGACGTGTGTATGTGTTATATCAATTTTTATCCATGAAGAATTGTAATTGACTCAAACAGGAACAGAAATATCTATTCAATTAATCAAACGAAATTTTTGGAATTTGTTATTTGCTTTATTGATAAATCAAAATAAACACAAAACGTAATCAAATAATATCGAATTAAATGGAGGAAAAGGCTATTTTTGATCCGAGTTGGATCTTGATAGCCTAATAATAATATTATTTCTATTATGTCTATCATTTCCAACTCATAATCAGTAAATTGTTATACTCGTATACTCGTCACAAGTCCAGAATATATTTAAAGTAAATGATGCTTATGATGATTTTATGATAGATTTGCCGATATATAAACTTACCAAATACTTGGACCAAGTATATTTACTCGTAAATAGTATATATTTTTCCGTGTGTAAAATTGAAATTGAGGAGATGTGAATAAACAGTATTTACTAAATAAAAAAAATAAAAGTGAACGGTTGTTCGACGACAGATGCGTAACAGCAAATAGCACATAATAGAGTGCGTAAGCATCTGCGCAAGCAGCGCTAAAATTGCAGAGAGAAAAGAGATAGCGAGGGAGATAACAAAGAACAGAGACGACGATGAAGAGGCAGATAGGTACAGGGATCAATGGGTGCTACTCCACGACCTCGCGCTTCTCTCTCCCTCTCTCCCACTCCTTCTCGCCCATTCTCTCTTCTTCTTCCTCTCTCATTCAGCTCGCCGACCGAACATTGCGCTCCCACCGTGGCCGCCCTATATCGAGTGTCCAACCCTCGAAGCGTGACCGTGACTGTGACTCTTTGGTCTGTGAAAGAGCCGGAGTGCGCGTGTCCGCGTTGCATCGACGCCGCCGCCGCCGCCGGTTTTTGTGTGCATCGCACGCGTAACGCGATTCGCTGTAACGCGGTGATGCGACGCATCCACCGTAACGAGACTCGAATGAATGAAAATCGCGTGTGAAAATTCTCACAAAAATTAAAAACTGTCATCGCGATTATTATTACTGACTTTTTTTTCTATCTGTTTGCTACGCACAGAAAAACCTTGACTTTTGAATTCTCTTCGACGTTTTAACCCACAGTTTAATTATTATAGGATAATATCGTTATTAATTTAGGTACATATAATAAAGCAACTATTAATATTAATTGTTCCGAACGCATGCTATTATAGTCATTATATAATTATATATTATTACAATTATTTTAATGATACAAATTTAAAATTTTCCTAAAACTTTCCGCCGGAATACTCCTTTAATCGTACTTTTCAGCTCGTAGGTTCAAGAGCGACAAATTCTCTATGCACAGTTAGGAGTATATGAAAATGCATTATTTTTTAAAGACTCGCGCATAATAGTAGATTTTTTAGTCATTCCATTCTTGTCTGTTAATTATGAATCTGTTCATTATGATCTACAGATCATTAATCGCCAATGCTCCTTGCGCATATCATCAATATGAGGTTTGGCTAATCCTTCAGCTTGGTCAACAAGTGTCGAGGCCTTTCATCGGCCACTTTAACGACACTCAGGGTCGTCTTATCGGGCATGCTTTAATACCGGGCGCATTCTTCATGCTCCTCCGATATCCACCGGCACCAGGCTCTCTCGGCTTTGACCCTTAATTGCGTCGAAGCAAAGGATTCTAAGCAAATCCCCGGCTCTTTTTATCAAGTTGTCTGCGTAAATTGCATTTACATATGGCGGTACGATTTATATTTATAATCTATCATTAGAACATAGCGTTAATTCCTTGGAATAAAGTTCCATATCTTTTGTAGCGTGTTAAAAAATAATTAATAAAAATAATTTAGTCTTTTAGAAAAACTTATCGTTAGTAAGACTACTTTATAATGTTTAAAATATATTGTTAATAACGCATCATCGTATAAACATTTATATTAAACTCGCATTGGTATATTTATCCTCGTTAAAAAAATTTTATTTCCAGTCGATATTCCCCTATCTTCCCCGATAAATTACGCGTCAATGTATCTTCCAACGCGATATTATTCCAGGCTCGTCAACCTTGAATGCGATCGCGAGATGAGACCGGGAACAATGATCCAAAATTGCGGCAATGCTCGTGGTGTCGATTGCACGAGATGTTATTTCAGGGGCATGATTACATTTCCATTAGCGCGCAAACGTTCGAGATTCAATGGACGTCGTTTCTCGCGGCAGTAAACTTCTCGCCTCGGCCTTTGTTACTCGCGCGCGCGCGCGTCGCGCGGCTTACCCACGTGAGAAATCGTACGGCGCCACCCGGCTATTTCTAGCGACGATTTCCGGACTGATTTTAGTTTTCGTGTACGCCCACTTACGGCCAGAAACGGAAGAGGCATGCAACTCTCTTCACTCGAGTGTTCTTCACTATTCCAGTCCAACCCTACTGACCACTCGCGTTTACGTGACTAAACATCATCTCTCGACCTCTTCCCGGGAATATCGAATGACAAAGCTTCGCCCACGACCAGTCAAGTTCTCGCGCGCCGCGCAACGCCTCTCAAAATACCGCCAACCATTCATTTTATCGCAGTTTACTAGAAATTATTTAAAATTTATTCTCTACACTAGTTTTGCATCTGGCAAATGTCGATAACATTATACAGGGTATTTGAAAAAAAGTATTCCAAACTTATGGGGTAGATAGTACTCATTATACTGAGTAATAAAAAGTTTAATAAACATGAGTCGAAAAGTCAACCCTTTCAGAGTTATAAACAGTTTTCAATTTTGACACGGCAAGTTAGTTGTGTGCTTCTATTGATCACGCGCAGTCAAATAAATAATGTACAAGAATTAGAACGACGTATTCTAGAGGCAGCTAATCGGATTCGAAGAAGATCAAGTATTTGTTGAAAGAGTTTGGAATTCTGTAATTTGAAGATGCCAAGTGTAGAAATGGAAGACGTGGAAGAACATTTATTGTAAACATATGTAATAATATGGTAAGATACTTGTTCGTTTGATTTGATTATCGACTGATTTGAGTTTATTGATCCTACGTGATCAATAGAAGCACACAACTAACTTACCTTACTAAAATCGAAAATTGTTTATAACGCTGTTTAACTCTGAAAGGGTTGACTTTTCAACCCATGTTTATTAAACACTTTTTACTCAATATAATGAATACTATCTACCCCATAAGTTTGAAATACTTTATTTTTAAACATTCTGTATAATATATGGTAAAAATAGGAAAATTTCTAGGTAAAGAAAGATATTTTGCATTAATGATTTTTGAATTGCCAACAAGATATATTTGCAGAAATTTGAGCATATCGCGAGCTAATTTAAAGCTAATTTTTTCTTTTCGTGATTTACTATAAATAATTAAAAATTTTTTCTCCAGTTTGTATCTAACAAATGTCTATAATATTTTATAAAAATAGGAAATTTTTTAGATAAAAAAAACCATTTCTCTATTAATTTTTTGAATTGTCGACAAGATATATTTACAGAAATTTGAGCATATCACGAAGTAAAGCCAATTATTTTCTATAAACTGAATTTTTCTGAAATTTTTAATATTTCCAAAAAACAAGTCTGCATAATAATTTACAATTTCATAATTCTATCGATTATAAATGAGATTTTAAAATACGGACTTTAAATAGCGACGAAAGTTTATTGCGTTGATAAATTTGTTGGCAGTCCGCGTCTGTGGAATCAATATGGAGGATAAAAAAAAGTTAGGGGCGGCGTTAATATTGAAGACCTTTTGCGAGATTCACTTAGGCAAAGTGCTTAGACTACGCGGCGAAACTTTCCGGTGGATGTAATTGCTTTAGTTTGGACAAGTTGTCGGCGCGGTATCGTTGCAACGAGGACGGCTTATCTCCTCTCATTATAGATCTCAGGGAATAGCCGGTCGCGAAAGCCCACGGGCGGACTCGAAAGTCTGAAAAGCCGCTCGTTCGGAGCCAGACGTCATTAAGTTCGCACATTCTCCGATTACGATTGCGATCTCTCGTGATCTAATTCTACGATTGTGTCCGATGACTGTGACGCGCGCTTTTCAACTCCAGATATTTATACTAAAATATTGCGACATTCATTTGTAGGTATGTGTGGATGTATTTAAACAAAATGCTTGAATTTCTCAAAACAAAAATTTTTGAGAGAGCTTTCTAAAAAATATTGCACGCATAACTCGCTTTTTGCTTGAAAAATTCACTACATTTCAAATTCAGATTTACACCATGTTAATAACGATAAAACAACTAAAGCTGTAAAAAATGATTTCAGATTTCTCACTTTAAATTATAGAAATTATTAAAGTATTTGAAGTATCAGAATATTAACTTGAGATTAATTATTGAAATAAAAAAATAATTATCTATACCACTTTATTTTCTAGCAACTACTGTAATTTCAAAGAGAGTATGTATCTAAATACATTTGTAATAAACTTGTAAATATACTTGACAAAATGATATAATAATAATTTCTTAGTTTATTACAATTTATAGAAACTATTAATGTATATTTCTTTGAAAAATTTCATCCCGTATCTTACAAAAAATAATTTTTATCTTATAATGTTTCGTCTTGTTCATGCTGTAATAACAATCGCACATTATCAAGTTTTCAAGTAAAAGTTAAATAGCGTTGAACGATATTTTGATAATAATTTAGGAGAATCGTATTTTCATTGTCAGTCCGTTAAAACTTAATTTAAACTGCGATAAGCGCCTGTTGTGTTAGTGAAAGGTATATTTCTTCATTAGTGCCAAGTAATTTTGTTCACCTAATATCTACCCACAGTCGCAGGAATTGAAAATGTCGACAAAAAATTAGACAGTATAACTAGTATTTCTAACCAAGCTTCCAACAAACGCAAATCCTGTCAGATTTGTTATTGCAATAAAACTAGAGCAAATACTATTTGTATTCAATATAAAATACGTTCAATTCAATTAAAAAAAATGGAAAATGCATATGCGAAATGTAATCTATTTACTACAAATATTCTAGTTTTACTGTAATAAAGAAAAAATAAATATGAGAAATTAAAAACCTCTGTAAAAATATTGAAAGCTATTTTTTAATTACAATTATTTAAATATTAAAGATATTAAAAATAATAACAAATAAAACGTTCTTTTTCAAATATACGTCAATTTGATGGATATAAAACTAAATGTACATTTAACCCTCGGTTGTCCAGTGGACTCATACATCAACATCGTAAAAAGCCTTTTTTTTGCGATACTAACATTTTTCAAGAATTTTTTTTATCTGAAGCTAAATTCTAATTCCATAAATATGAAAATATATTCTACAAATCTTGAAGTTTTCTTGTGATTTTTGTTGCTTGGATATAATTGTTATTTCCGGAACAGTAACCATCCAAATCTTAAGTTGGGTCCACTGGACCCAGTGTGACAACCGTGCGACTGACAATGAGTAGAAGTGTGACAACCGTTAATATTGATTCTAATGTTAATAATAAATCGTAATAATATTAGATAATATTAGATACTCCGAATTACAAACATTTATAAAAGTATATTTCAATATTATAGCTTGGAGCTCTCTGTATTTGAAATGATTCACTTGCGATCCTTACATCCCCCATAATATTTTCTCGAGTACAACTATTCCGCTTTGTATCTCGGTGTATCATCCTAATCTGCGATACCGGGTCACACTTGGATCTCGTTCCGAAGGTAATTTATCTCAATCAACGAGCGGTTCCGCCGATTATATTACAGCTTGATATGTGCGTCTAGATCGGAATTTACAACCCAATAAGATGTAGATACGAGCCATTTAATTTGACGATGATACACAGATGCGAGCGTAACGTCCTGACGTGCAGCTCCCCTTCTTACGCGGGAGCCTCTGACTTTTTATTGTGCCCCTCGAATCGGATTAAAACAAACGACCGAACTTAGCCTGGGGTGCGTCGCGTTATTTTCCATTAACGCAGTCATGCACGACACACTTGAGAGTTTAACTCGAACTATAATGCTCTTACCACAGCAGGGAAATATCAATTATATTACTAAAAGGGGATTTCTTGTTAGAAATCGTCTCTAGCTGGGGACATCGAGTATGGGGTGTGTATACAGGGCGTTTGATAATAAGCGTATCACTCGTCGTAGCGGATTAAACTGAAAAGTCCTTTACCGTTTTGCAACTATAATAATAAATAAAATGTTGTTAATAAATTCAAGATCACGATTCGGCGCTAAATGCGGAGGTCTAGCATAATGTTTCGCTATGTATTGTCATTAACAAATCACTCCTCCTAACACTTTGTCGCGAGCTCAGCGACGATAAATGCTGGGCTGTTTCTTCTCACTGAATGGCACAGCTGAATGCACGCTGATTTATAAAGCTTTATTAATTAATAATTCTTTATTTATTGTCATAAACGCAAAATGGTAAAGGACTTTTATACTCACAATCAGTTTAATTCATTCTATCTACTCACACTGAGTGATACGCTTTTTATCAAACACCTTGAATATATACATATTATTATTTATTAAAGATATAATGCAAAGTGCGCGTAAGATAAATTACTAAAACTTATTATCTGTACATATACTTAGCAAAACTCAAATAATTTTTGATAAAAAATTGTTAATTAAAAAATGTAAATGAAGGATTGTTAATGTTTGAATAAAGTTATATAATGTATTGTTATAATGTGTTCTTGAGACAATAGCTATTTGTATGTAATTATAGATTGCGATAGTTATATAACGTATTTATTATACATATAATGTATTGTTGTGATGTATTGTTAAGACAGTATCTATTTATATGTAACTATAGATTCTGATTGCGATTATCTCATTGCAATTTTACGGATGTTTAGCTTAACGAATCCGGAAAGAAAAATATTGGTAGCTCGTAGCTCGCGTTTGCATAAACTGCAACTCCTAATTCTGCACGCGATATATAACGACACGGTAGAGCCGCGTCGAAACCAAAATATGCGAAGTAAGCGGCCCAGATAAGCGTCGAGTATCGTTTACGTTTCGCGGCACAATCGACTCCGCGTCTTCCGTGCTACAATCGAGAAAACAAATATCGTTTCGTGGAAAGAAAGCCGCGCTCCGCGCGTTCCGAGCGCGCGCGCTATTCTCTCCGTCTAAACGTGAAAGAGTCGACAATTCTCTCTCGTTTCTACGAACACGCCGCGAATTCCATCGCTAGTCGCGAAAAATATGCCACTGTTCTTTATTGTGACATCGAGATAAAACAAACGGTGGTAGAAGCTAGAAGTAGATTGGACTCATTTCAACACAGTGATAGCGTTGGAATAGGCTGTGCTATGTAGAGTATCACACTAGAATCTTTTTTTAATATACTTTTTTGCAAACGCGAAAATTATTTTTTATTTAGGAAGATTTCAGAAAATTAATAAGCATAGTTTTTCATTTTTTGCATTTATCCCTTTCTAAAAAAGGTATGTTAACAGTGTTAAATTCGTTTGTATCGATGCGTTGAGGCCTCTTAATAAGTATAGCCATTTTTTGCATTTATTAAAAATAAAATAAACGTGAAACTTTCACTTTCATTCCGCATCAAGGGAGTTTCTGTCTGCTTTTAGTTTTAACTCTCCAGAGCCCTTAGAAATTCGATATTTAGTAAAACGCATATTTTCATGACCAAATACAAACTTTGTCATATTAATTTTGAAAGTCTGAATAAATATTATTTCAAAAAAAATATAAATTGACTTTTTGTATTGAGATATCTCAAAACCCCACGTGTCGACTCGTGTTACGAAAAATAGAGCGACGACTGAAAGGTTAAATATTCTTTTCAAGTAAAAGTTATCCTTGCGATATTTTCGAACAAGTTGAGCACGAGAATATTAATAATTTTCACATTGACAGAAAAACGGAGCAACTTTCATTTTTAACAAAGCTTCGAGAAAGCAATTCTCTCGCCTCCATCTTTTCGCTTCCGCCTTTCTATTATTCGCTCCCACTGTTCCAAGTGGCAGCGATCGGAACCCAGAAGCACGGAGCTTTTGTATTCCCATCTTCCTTGTGTCTGTGCATTCAAATGCTTGTATGCTTTGTAAAATATACGTCTCATCTATAACAGGAAAAAATATTACAATATTGAATTTCGCGACGGATGTAAAGATTAATATAACTTGATAATAATTAGAGAAGGAAATACTATAAAAGGAGATTAACACAAAATTAGAGTGCGTTCAGACGAATAAAATCCCACCGATACAAAGAAATAAACAATTCTCTGTACGCAAACAATCTCAATTGAGTTTAATAAAAATTTAATTTAAAATTGAATCATGAAACTCATTTATATTCTATTATCAGAATCATTGCGCGCTAGATTGCTCAATGATATTGAACGCGTTTGTGTTTACGACAATGATAACATCGCGCGACGCAGCTGCAAATATTTTTAATGGAAGCAGAGTGATTTAAAAATCGCGTTTATAAATATCAGAACATTGATATCGCGATTCGGTGTGGGATTCTTTGCATTGGAAAGTGTCGGTTGCTAATCTGATTTTCATAACAAGTCGCCGTCGCTACTCGCGTGCAAACCGATGGTAATTCACTTGCGCGGGTACACAGATTGCCTCGTTCGAACCGTTAATCTCATGAGCAAGGTTCTGAAAATCTCTTCTTTTTTTTTTACATCGACGATTAAGATACCGACTTAAAAATGAGCCATGTTTCAGACTGCCGTGTGTCGTAATCGCAGAATTATATCAAATTAACAGCTCCGAATAAAATCATTGAAAAAGAAACCAATTTTTTAAAATAAAAGCCTCTGTTATCGACATAATGGAACCTTGACACCATCGCTTTTTTTTTTAAATCGAAGATACTGATTTAAAAATAAACGGCTCAGACTGCCGTGGGTTTTAATCGCAGAATTAAATCGACTTAACAGCTGTGAATAAAAGCTTTGAGAAAAAGAAATCAATTTTTGAAAATAAAAACCTCTGTTATCGGCATAACGGAGCCTTGACACTGCGCGTTATATTGAAACTTTTACATATTTTCCACGTAATGATTCTCTTACGGAGGAACAGAATCTCGATATTCGATTTTCACTAATTAATTTATCGCGTTTTATTCTGCATTTATCTTAACTTCCGCCACCACTTGCGATTTCATTTTATCGCCATTTCTCACGCGAAATTATTCAATGGGCCGTTATCTCGAGCAGCTGTACGCGCGAGCGGAGAGCGGCAGACGAAATCACGACTCGCAATTCCATTAATGCGATACGCGTTCCCGTGTGTGCGTATAGGGAGTACGCAGGCGAAAATTTGGCGTTTTATCGAGACGCGGGCACATGACCAACTCGGCGACGCGGCGACGATGCAATGCAATCGGCGACAGCTGCGACAGCAGGCGCGCATAATCATTCCCGCCGGGTGCGAGAAAGAGTGGAGATAATTTTCTCGCGCATTCAAATATTCCCTCCTCCTCGTCCCTCCCTCATCAATCCCGTCCTTGTTTCCCTTTCTTTTCTGCTGCAACCTCAAACTTGATGTGCGTACGTGCCTCCGGCAGATGAAAACCATGCGTGCGAGCACTTCAGAATGAATCTCAGCCAACGAAGCCTGACATGGTCAGAGTGTTAGCATTATAGCATTACACACTCGACTTTTGTCATTAAAGGCAAAATCTCATTTTGATAGAAAAATTGTAAAGATTTGCGACATTTTCTGGGATGATGCGTGGCTTTATGCTAATGTGAGTGATTAATGTAAAAGTCCTGGGTTCAAATCCCTCATCCTGCTTACATGCTATTTTTAGCGGAAAATTACAAAAGAATTTTTTAAGTTTATTTTACCTAGCCGCCCATCTTATACTACTACGGCATTTTCTACACAGAAATTTTATTTTTCGCAGCTTATGATTAATATTTTACATTATCAGAATAGTCCCGATCTACGATTTCTAGCGAAACATCTGGCAACATCTACGATACCCCGTAGAGGCACTGCTATTCACAATTGACCTTGCCTTGTCAAAACGTTTTTCGTGCAACCATAGCGGGAACGGGACTCTTTTGCACAAAGGATATACTGTGCTAGTCGATTATGCCATCGTCAGTAGCGTCGAGAAAGAAGCTGACAAGACTGACTTGTGAGACGGTGGATTTGATAAGGCGTAAAATGCGCTGTAGTCGGATAGAAAATGAGCAGTCGAGCAGCGGTTGTTCCTCGTTCATAGTGGGAACTCATTATCAACTCATCGAGGGGAAATTAAAGAGAAAAGCGGCGTAATTGTTTTATATATACATGAATATTTTAACATAATTGCTTGTACTGTAATCATCTGATGTTTAAATATGTCACGAGAGAGCGACGAGCGCACCGTCCGCGGAATTTTAATCTTTTTCATATGTCATATCTCACGGGATAACGATGATCCTCCGGCCTGCCTAGGCGATTGTAATGAGATTTTATGCCTTTTTCACGTCTAAGGGCGTGGCAGCCGGCAGCAGCACGTCGTTGGCCGACCGACGAAAGAGAGGAGAAAGAGAAGAAAGCCGGAGGAACGTGCTATACCTGCGTCACAAAGCCGCGTACAGTCCGTGGAACAAAGATGGCCGGCGGTTCGAGGACGCCGGAAGGACGCCGGAAGAATGCTAAGACGCGCGGAGCGCTAAAATTATTACGAAAATTTCTGCCCCGATTTAGAATTCCAGAAGCGTGGACGACGAGGAATGCCGGAAAAAATTCGCCGGCTAAAGTGGCGCCAAGAAATACGCGAAATATAAACATTTCTCACACGTATGCGCGGAATGCCGCGCGGAATTGCGACTATCACGAAATGCGCGCGAGTCAGAATCCTCGAGCAAGGATAATTGAGATGGCCGGAGTTCAAAGGAGAGAAGGGACCGCAAAGATAGAGGGGACATAAGAGATTCGCAGTACGCCGGAAGTTCCTGCTCGAAGGACGGTACGGGATCCCTCCACGGGATAAAAATTGCAATAACGAGGGTTGCGCGGGTTAGGATTCGGGTGAAGATCCGCTCCCCGGAGGGCGAGAGATCGGAATTTATGGCCAGAGGGCGCGAAACACACACATACACACAGTGTGCGCCGCGGGCTTAGGGCTCGCGAAATACGTTGCGACGGGTCGGGAAAGTGTGCCAAATCGGCGCCAGTCGGCCGATAGGTGTCCTAAATTTTCGAATCCCGGAAGTGCGGGACTCGGGCGAGCGGGTGACCCCGACTATGTTGCCAGAAGTAACGATTATCGGGGACCCTCTGCGAGGAGGTCAACTCTGGATGATGCCGGTACACCCTTGTGAATTTTAACTTTGCGATAATTTGATATCTATTTGTATCCTAAAGCGGAGATGATAATTAAATGGCAACTTGAAGATTTCATTTTAAATCGAATGTATAAAGAGCCAACGCAAGATATTTGTGCTAATATGTATATATTTAAATAATGTATGTAAATAAAAAAGAACGTAAATGTTTCAACCCATTATCACATATATACATATTTAAATAATGTTTACAAATAAAAAAGAATAAACGTTTCAACATATTATCAGGCTATCTTCAGTATTATATGAAATTATTCACAAAGAACAGCAACAACAATTATAAGCAGACGAAATTTTGAACAATCTTAAAACTGATAATATATCCTAATTAAAAATGTTAGAAGTCATTAATCTTTACAGTAAATCGTTAAGAAATAAAATGTATTACTACTGCGAGCATCATCTTGTGTTAGCTTCTCTCTCTTTCTCTCTCTCTCTCTCTCTCTCTCTCTCTCTCTCTCTCTATATACTGTCTCTTA
>VBVR01001414.1:0-30816 GCA_011638315.1 Tetramorium parvispinum | reverse complement strand
TTATCATACTGTTATTACAACGATATTACAAGTTTTCCGATTATGGGTTAAAATGTACCTGTAGCTAAAACTCATGCAGACGTAGCTTTTCTCGCTAATACACAGATTCTCGCACTGATCCAGATTTGCCGTCAGATACGTCTTCCGTACGACTCCTCGGCTGAGCCTGAATCCGGCACCGGCTCGGACGGAGCATTCCTCGCTTCTTCCGCTTCCGCCGTAAAGCGTATCCTGATTGGCCGGTATATAATTATCGCCGTATCCGAATGCGCCGCCGTAATTATAAAACTCGCCGTAGAATTGGTCGCTCTCGTAGGGACGCGATGATTTAGACGGCGATTTCGGATAGTATTTTGGTACGTCAAACTTTCCCACGTAATTCGTGTCGTAGCCGTAAGAGCCGCCGTAAACACCGTAAGAACCCCAATCGCGATTCGGATTTTTTCGATGATCCGGCAAATACGAGCCGATTTCGTTCGTGCCTGCGACATGACGATCGTATACGTGAACAATAAATCGGGATTTAGATCAAATGAGTCGCATTCTATACTCATTGAAACAAATTATTCACTCATATTTTTTCGTTTGCTTGGTTTGAATCCGATTTTAAGTATGTGTTCTAACAAAAATTCTTTGCCAAAAAAACGATGCGTTATGTTAAATTGTTTCAACATTACCTATGTCATGATCGATTCTTCTATTCGGATATCGCGTCCATGATGGATTTCTGCTATAAAAATCATCATCGGGTCGTCTAGGCGAATATCGGACGCTATAGGTAAATCGATCTTCCGGTCTCGCCGGGTATCCACCCCGTGTTGAATCATCGGGATAATTCCTTCGATCAAACATATCATCGTACGGTCCGCGATGAGAATATGAGCCGTAGGTAATCGGTGGTCGCCGATCGTATTCCGCAGGTCTGGGAGCATAGTCCAAAGGTCGCGGGATTTCGTTCGAGGGACGCCGATCGAAATCGAACGGTCGCGGAATTTCCTTCAAGGGCCGTCGATCGTAATCCAGAGGTCGTGGCACTTCGTTTAAGGGTCGTCGATCCGGAGCATAAGGTCTTGCATCAAATTTGCGTAGATTAGAAACGGAACTTATTTCGTCTGAACGATGTGTGGATAAAAAGGAAGCGTATTAAATTCACGCTTGAGCGACTGGTTAAACGAAAGTAATTTGCTGAGTCGTTACTGAGAAATAAACGTCCTTCATCTTCATTGTGAATTGCCGTTCTTTCGTAAAAATAAATTTATCAACAGTAATTGTGTTTCTCAAGGATTCGTACTGATGGACTTTGATGTAATATAATACGTGGTAGTTTTTATGTATTACAAATTCTTAATCACTGTACCTCGTATCTGGCCTTTCGTTGGGAGAATAAGGTGGACCATAGGATGGGCCAGGTTTGGACGGTTGGTTCCACCAGGATGGTCGCGTCTCAGGTGGGTTTATCACGCAATTCGGATCCTTCTCATAATAATCGCATTGAGGATCCGATTCGAAGTCCCGATGGAAATCCATATGAGAATAAGGCACCGATGTCATCTCGCACATTCCTCTCAGTTCATGTCCAATGCGTCTTTTTGGATAAAATCGCGATTAACTCGATGATAAACAAAATTCGTTATCAATTTGAATTATTCATTAAACGGCTTTAACGGTTTTTCTTTCGGAATTGTTAATTGGATGTTGGAAAACAGCGGTAACTTTCCCGACGCGCGTGCGTGATAGTTCTCCTCGACGGAGAAGCGTGTCACAGATTGTGGTGCGATCAAATTGTCCGTGATGCAATCGCACGGTGGGTCGATGCATATATATGTATTTTGCGTGTGCATCTGATAATAGTTACCCTAGATATATACGCATGTGTACAGAAACACGTAAAATCATTGAAAGATTCCAAGCGTAAATAATCGCGTTTAACTGTTATGCAAATTATTTTTTGGCTATCTTGCACGGATTTCACTGAAATAGAGATTTAATTAAAATAAAATAAAATAAATTAAAAATCACCGAGATATATAAAGCTAACGAATTAATCAAGAAAGTTCTGTCATTAAAGCATAATTATGCTTGTATAATGAAGTTAGAATCGACAGATTAATTTTTTTAAACAGTCTAAATAAATTCCTAATTATATGAATCTTTCAAAATTTTATTTCTCTAGATTTTCATAAATATTTAAAAGACATCTAATTACCTATAATTGAAGCCCTCGCAAGTGAAACGCTTCTCATAGTCGCAAGCGCGATGACAGTCCTCGAGCCTTTCGCATTCGATGGCACGTCTGACGTGCAGATCCAAGCTTTTCTTGCCGGAAAGCAGTCTTCTGTAGCACGCTGTAGCAAAGAAAAAAAAAAGAAATTTCAACTTTGCACTTTTAACAGGCGTCAAGTTTTTCCGCACGACTTACGCGAACATTCGTCCTCCACTATAACTATCGAGCTCGAAGTGGCCCGGCGGGCAATTACAGCTAACACAAAGGTCCACAACCATCGTCGACGTATCGACATGATTCCCACGTTCGAGCGACGAATTTAGCGGAGTGAACGTACCATCCGAATCGCGATCGCGAGAGAGGCGACGCGAACGTACGCAAGGCGTTTCTTGCTTCAGCGTTTCGAATTTTCCTTCGAGCCGCGATTTATTTTCGCGATGTACCGCGAATTGTAGCAAGACGTAGTCATTTTGGTAGCCCCTCGAGAGAATTTTCACGTCCAAGTCACCCTGCACACTCCGGCACGTTCGCGCGAAAAATGGCGCGAACTGAAAAACACGCAAAAAGTAGCGGAGAAATTACGGGCTCGCGTCGTTTTATAGAAAAGTGAACGTTTCCGCGAGGTTAGTGGGAGGAACTGCTCACACGTCGGGGGAGGGGTCTCAGCGTTACATGATCATTAATGATTCCACTTACTATTATTTTCCTTTGCTCACGGACACGCGAGCGTTTCATTCTTTTGCCGAGCATCGTTGTTCGGTATTTTGTGCAATTACGTAGAATTGATTCACGAATCGCTCGTCGCTTTAAGTAATTGCAGGATGTAAATCTTTAATTGAGACGTAACTGTGCAAGCGCATGTATCTTCGTAGCGTTGTTTGGCCTTATCGACATCAGCATTATATTCTCGAATTGTAATTGATACTTAACTTATTGAGAGTCCAAAGGAATTATTATATTTCGCATTTAAATCGTCTAACAATTTTTTTCTATCGATTTCTTGTATTTTCTGTATTTTCAACTGAGATACATATGAAAGATTATTACTTATACGTAAGATCTCTACCCAGAAACCAACTGCCGGAACCATTTGCATTTTTCCGTCGTTAAAAGGAACTTTTGTGCCAAGGAACAGCAAAGAGGAGTGACATCATTTTAGAAGGGATTTGCCGTCGCGTGTCCTTCAAAATATTCGTCAGGGTCACAATTGCCTCAATTATTTCAGCCAGCCTGGCTCTTAATGTCGCACCATAGTTTTAGTAAAGCCATACTTCCGCGATTTGAGACAATCAGTTGGATTTAATTATTGCGACCCTCATGCGACTATTATAACTTGAATTTCGAGGCAGCTCGAAAAGCAAATGAAATATTATTAACCGTGCCGCAACTATCGTGCCTGATCGATTACAACAATTCCTGATCAAAAAGATGGACGTGTTACGCGCAATTAATTCGAAGCGCAGGCAGGAATAAGGGATTAGCTGTCGAAAGTAAAAGCGTTTTATGCTCGTGGATCACGCGAACCGGAAGCCGAGCGTCCTGTAGTGTCTCGGCATTTATATTTCTCCCTTGTGCAACTTGTCACGTACTGTGGTGGCACAATCGCGAAAAGTCATCGAGTTTCCTTTAGCCGGTCGTTGCTCGGACAACAAACTTCGCGTAAGGAAATTGTTGACTTCTCGATGCTAGAGACTCTTATACTTCTTGTAATTATTATTTAACTAAACACATATTGTACTTTTATTATATTTACAAGTCCGAGGAACATCCGATTCGAATTTTGATTATTTAGTTATGCGGAACTCGATAAACAAAAGCTGTACGTAAATTCTGTGATAAGAGTGGTTAATACCGGAAGTCAGCGAATGCAGCAAGCTAATTCGCATACAGTTTAAAATCCGTGTCAATGCCGTTGCCATTTGTCAATCGGCGATTTGCAGATGAACACGGCTCGATAAACGCTGGCAGCTGGCTACAGCCATCAAGTTGAGCCAGTTGATGGTGTAGGATAATGAATTAATGCTGTATAACACAGCGATTTTTTTCAATATCGTTTTTCAACTGATTTCTAGTTTCAAAATATCGCGACAAAACGTGTATATTATTAAACTATTAAAAATATATATCTTTTCTCTTTTGGGCCACTGACGTTGAACATATTTCCTATAGTTCTTCAAGTAAAAAATATAATAGTTATTATTATATTAAATAAAAATTCTATTTTTTTAATCAAATTATATTTTATATATAATGAATAAACGCAAAAGAATCTGGAGAATTTTTCGAATATTTTTACAAAATAACATAAAAATCATTAAAAAATGAGACACAATAATTGAAATGTGATATTGTTATATGTATAATGTAATGCAAAATTAATTTTTTTAATTTCATACCTGAAGAGTGAATTAATGTAACGGAACAATGTTGTTTTACGTAAGAGAGTGATAATCAACTTGTGGAACGCAGCACGAGCATACATGTAATGCAATCGTGTGATTGCTGCATAGAAAAATTGAGGTTGCGCCTCACATATGCGACGTAGCTGCAGCAACAAGTGTCCGAAGATTTGTGTCTCCGGTCTTTCGTGTACGCCTCGTTAAAGGTAGAGATTCGCGTTTCCGTTTCTCGAGGTGTTAGGAATTACACCGAAAGCTTACGCATTACGCGCGTACATAGATTGTGTGCAATGAAAACTGTGTTGATAGAGAAACGGACGACTGGTCATGAGCGAAATTGAATGAAGTACTCACATTTCGGTTTTTCGATGATCCTTGTGCCGAAGTTGTTAAACATCGTCAACAGTCCTGGAGGCCAAAGCTCGGAAGTATCTTTGAACCCTCCATTCGAGATTTTTGGTCTAGTGGTCTCGTAGCCGTAATTGTTGACAGTTGGACGAGGGGAGATTTTGCGGACATCATAATTTCCAGCGAGTAACTCGTTCTGCTTCGTGATAATACCTTGACTTTTGTATACGTTATTGAGAAATTCTTGATGTCGATGCTGATTAAGATTATTCGTAGTACGATGTCTTGTTATATCGTGATCATTCCAAAATCCAAAATCTGCTGGCGGTCTGTTTTTGGACATTCCATCGTAGACGTAAAGGGGTCTCGAAAAAACGTCGAAGGGCCCATTATGAATGGTGAGGGCTTTATACGAATGAAGATCGCTATCTAAGCCAAAATTCAGTTGGTTGATACCGGCGAAAGGATTTTGATAGGGCGGTCCGCCAAAATTTGGACGACTGTATTTCGGGTCTGGATGTGTTTTTTGACCGAAACCCGGCTTCCGGTTTGTGTTTATTGATGGATCATAATTATCGACTTTGGCGTTATTAGTTCCGAAGGGATTGCTCGTAGGTGACGTCGGATTTTTGTTTCTAACAATATCGAGAATCCGGCGCTCGTCGTCGAAAGAAGGCACAAATCCTCCTTGAAACATAGGACCTCTAGGATTGTTGTTGACGTTAGGCATATTTCCTATAGTTCTTCAAGTGAAAAATATAATAGTTATATTAAATAAAAATTTTATTTTTTTTAATCAAGTTACATATTTTATATAAAATGAATAAACATAAAAGAATCTGAAGATTAAAAATAATATTCGATCAAGTCATTTTAAAGACTTCTCTTTTTAAAATGTTGATATATATTTTCAAGATCTACTATAAATTATTACTGAAAATGAATCATTGAAACTCTTCATATATATATATATATATATATATATATATATGTGTGTGTGTGTGTGTATATTAATATATACACATATTTTTCTCATAGAATATAAAAATACTTATTTTTACTAAAAGTATATCTATGTTATTGAGATAAAACTAAACAAGATAATTAATGACAGAAATGTTCCGTGTTTAAAAATAATGATCAAATAATTGTATACCTTGGAGATGACAGGCCATTTGGCATTGTCGAGCCTAAGAGACCGCTTCCGAACATCGTAGTTGGCGGCATCGTCTCATTTCTTCTTCCTTGTCCGATGCTACCGCTACCCATCTTATAAAGTCGATCTGGCTCGCAGTGTGGCGAACGTTGACTCCTCACGTAGACATCGTAATCAGCGTGACTTTGTAGATCTTCAGGCTTCGGCAT
This sequence comes from Tetramorium parvispinum, assembly GCA_011638315.1. NCBI lineage: Eukaryota > Metazoa > Arthropoda > Insecta > Hymenoptera > Formicidae > Tetramorium > Tetramorium parvispinum. The sequence goes on along the minus strand of VBVR01001414.1, from coordinate 24,480 downwards.
TTTCATACTCAACGCACATGTTCCGTTACCTTTCATGCCAATCCTAAATCAATACATGCACATAAAGGCGATGTCAGAGAGTTAACATGTACAATCATATAGAAATAAAAATTACAAAATACAATCTCTTAATTTTGAGACTTTTTATTTTGTGTTATTTATATTTTACTTTTTGTTGTAATTAGAATTTTCTGTTACATTTATGTGATATATACCCGAAAGCAAACGAGTTACAGGAATTTCTCATTTTCGAGCACTCGTCCTCGCATTCCGAAATGCTACGAACCGAGACGTTGGAAAAGATATCCATGTCCGGCAGTTTGGATCCGATGGCTACTCTCGTGTAGCAGTCTGCATGATGCAAATGTTACATTTAATTGTTGTATTCAGTATTGTGACCATTTGGTGACCATCCATTGTCACTTACCGTTCGCGATGATTACAAGTTGGTTATCAATCGTAAGACCAATTGAACGCGACACTTGACAGGATCGCAGGAAGTAGATGATAAAAACGAGAAATCCTTGCTGATGTCCCATTGCTCTTAATAAATTTGTTCACGTTTTAAAAGTACCTTATTTCACTTTCACATGATGTATACAACTTTCTGTTTTCATCATTTCCATAGAAATCATTCTCATTACTCAACATTATTATGACATGATCGTCTAATTTATTCTCGATAAAAATATGACAGGAAGTGCATTTACGTTTCAATTAATCCTGGCTTACTCTTCCAAGCCTCATTAGCACACGCGTGAACGCTTTATTGCTTTCTAGCCATTATCTGCCGTCCTATTCTATCCGCGATCTATGAATCACGGTTCATTCACACGAGACGTCCCTGAAAGAGTGTCCATTCGACGGAAGATACGCATACACGATGAGCGATCGCTGCGATTACGAAGGTAATTGTCAACAAAACCTTCCCAACGATGTTAGAAGAAAAATCGCTAATAGTCAGTGTACACGTCATGCAGTCGTAAAAATAATCCTCATTGTAGGGAAAAATTTTTTCTGCCTTTTCTGCACAAAAGGTTGATTTATAGACCACTGCGAGAGATTCGTGCTCACTGGATCACTGACTTGATCGACATCCCGCGACGAAGTGAAGATCGCGCCGATCCGCGCCAACGGTCTACCTTCTGATTTCTTCCGGCAATATTAACGAGCGTTCGTTCCTTTAATTAACGGGCCGGGCGTAATTAGCGTGTCGTCCTTGCCGCGGTTCATTATACTTTCGCGTACGGGCCTCTTGTGTCGTGCCTCTTACGATTGGCTCACAACTGAGAGCATCGTGTAACTGTATCATTGTCTTATACAGCGGAGCCGGCATTATGATCGTCTCTTCTGCTTCCTCCGCCCGTGCCGCTTCGTCTCTTCCTCTTCATCTTCTCCTACTCGCTCCTTTGCGTGACGCTTGCACGCTCAAAGGAGCTCGTACTCGCTCCTTTGAGGATCCGCGCGCATGTGAGTCTCTCTCTCTCCTTTTTTCCTTCGTTCTGCCATTTCGCGCCTGCATTTAATTATCGCACCGGCGAACGGAGCAGATCGCAATGCTGCTAATATTGCGAAATCGAATTGTGTATTCCCTGCGCATTCGCGTAAATTGTCCACGATATCCCACGCGTGCAAATTTAGATAGAAAAATTTTAATTCTTCCATTATATCCGTCAAGACTTATATACATCAATGCCAATGAGGAAATCGATAATAATAACTTTGTATGTTTAGCTAATAAATATTATGAATATTTACCGTTTAAAGATAGAACTAGTAAACGCCAAATGAATTTTATTCAGTTTATTAAATATGTAAATTGTCACATAGTTATTTTTAATACCAAAATTATTTTACGTACTGAGTTTTTTCTTAATGCTTTTATAATAGTAGCCAATCTTATTTTTGAAAATTTTTTTGCGATCTAGTTCATTTACCGGAAGACCCCGATTACCTCACTCAAAGAAGATCGTTAACAGGAAGAAAGTGAAAATGCACCTGTTGCAACGGCACGAGATAAAATTCTTCCTGTTTGGCAAACCCAGGAACTCAAATTGTCTTGTGTGCACGTGTCAAGGACTTGAAGGGAAAGGGGGGAGGGGGCGACAATTTTCTTGCGTCGCGGGCGTGTCGAGAAGGGCGTGTCAAGTCATCATTGTGCCGATTCCCTTTGCGTAAAATCGAGCTACGGTTACAAAGCGGCGATTGCGGTTAGTCAATCTCATACTTACCGTTTTACGGTCTATTGTCCTTAAACGGCGATAAAAGTCCATTATGCTTACGCGGTATGCTAATCGATCATCCGGCTATTAAAAAACACGATGCTGCTTTGCTTTCGACTAATTGCGAGCGCTTTTACTCGTGCGAAAGTCACGCGTAATCGCGTCTCCGCGATTATTACATCGCGGAGTTACACTACATTTCAGAAACGAGTGGATAGTTAATTAAAGTCTAACGGTACACACATCTTCGTATCTTTCCGGTTCTGAATTCAGATATGTATTTAGCGTGATGAATCTATCCGTAGTGTTGATTCGAAAATACGTCCAGTAATCAAACGAATTTACCGTTCGATAGCTAAAACAGCTACTTGAAACAGTATAATTTGATAATTTTATATAATTTTAATTGTCTTGCTATACGCTAATTTTATAATTCTTTTTCTTTTAATTCTTCACACTCTTAATATCAAACCTCGTACATTTTTTTTCCTGTAAATTCTTCACATTGCATGAACTTAAGGTGTCTTTTTTTCTCTCTCTCTGTCTCTTATACACACGTGTAAATCATAGTGTTTGAATCATACGAGTGAGAAAACATAAGTTTCGGGTTCCTTGACTCTCGCACGCGCGGATGACCCTGAGCACAGAGCGCGTCTTGCCGCTGCGCGTAGGTTTCGAAGACGCTGCCGCGCAGTCCTAATGGGCCTAGATGCATAGTAAACGGACGCTTACATAACGAAAATGGGATGAGTTACACGTAGACAAAGCTGGGACGTCACGCTCCGCGAGGCTCGGCCTGGAGTGAGAATGAGTCATTGTGTGATTATCACTCTCTGTCGTAGCGAGACGAGCAGATTTCCCGGGGAGGCGCAGTTTTTCGGACCTCGACAAACGTATCCCTATCTTGACTATGTTAAAATGATATTACATTTAAATGTCTCAGTTGAGTCTTATATATTTAGTAATGAAATATAAAATAAACGTATCACTCAGAGTGGATACTTTGCGCAATGGAAGCGTTATTGATTATATAATTTTAACAGAAACTCAAAGGAAAATTATTTATAAATGCATTATGTATTTTTTTATCACAAATATATTTATTTTGTTAGATATAAAATCTTTTAGAAATATGTTCGAGAGAGGCGCGTGAACGTGCGTATCACAATATATTCAAAAAATAAAGTTGGAATTTTTCCCTAATAGTATCGAAAATAATTCGTCGTCTGCATAGGAAAAATGGGATCTTTCCTGTTAGAGTCTCAAGATATTCCCGATATCCTCTGATATTTCGCATTATAATATTATAAATATCACTGTGACGTATATAACAAGAAAAGTCCGAAAAATGTTCAAACTTAAAGTTTAGCAGTCTTCGCGAAAAATATTAATAACATATAAGTCTATTCTATTTCGTTTATAAATAACGCACCGGTGCGCAATACTGTTTTTAAATATAAAATTATGAAAGTAGTAATATTAAAAGCAATGTTAATCATATAATAATTAGCTGTAATTTATGAAAATTTGATTTTTGATGGCAAATCGTGTGATCGTTATGTATACATTAATCAGTTTTTGCACAACATGTAAAATCACACGTTTCTATTATCATGTTATAAAGTAGAATTAGAATGTATCAAAATTTATCAAATTAGAAGATTTTGAACATAGTTTGCAGTTAATAATTGAGTTTCTTAAAAAACCTCTTAAAGAATTTACTAATTGGTTATTCTTAATCAATTTGAATTAACATACGCGTTACTTATTTCATACGAGATCTATGCAAAATATGCAAAAAATATGCTCTTTTTTGCCTGTCTTGCTAACTTTTATTATTCATCTACATGGAAAATTCGGTTCGTATATAATTTCCATCATCAAGTATCGTCGATTTAATTTTTGCGATAAATTATCGCGAACATTGTCATAAAGCTGATATGACTAATCGAACTAATACCAAAACTGCTTGGAAGAGTAGATACTCATTGACTTTGTCTTATTTTGTATCTTGAAAAAGGAAACGCGTCGTGAGGCAAAAATCTGTAGTTCACTACTAACGAAACAATCCGTAAGGCGTGGCAAGTAATATTTGGACAGTAAACTCTTTAGTATTTGACGCGAATTCCTGAGTAAGGCGCGATCTTTGCCTTCTGCTTTCTTTTTAAATAAACTAGAACTAGCAGCAGGTAAACGGCCTCTCGTGTATGCCATGTGCAATACTGGTGTTCTGCGGGCTCTCCTCAACAGAGGGCGAGGGCAACATATCGTCACTTTTTAAAAAGCTATTAGAATCGGAAATCTTGAGGGTAGTATTCATGTCATTATTGTCCAACATTCTCCGTAGACTCGTGGCGATCGCCAGGAAAACAGTCTCTACCCCCTCGTTATGTAGCACCGAGATCTCATGATATGTAGCACCGATTGTCGTGGCGTACCTCCGCCCCTCTTCACCGTCAACCTGACGCTGTTGCACCAGGTCGGACTTGTTGCCGATTAAGGCTAGCACCATCGTCTCCTCCACATTCTGTTGCAGCTCCTTCACCCAACCCTTGATCGCGGCGAAAGTGTTGTACTGCGTAAGATCGAACACCAGCATAGCCGCATTGGCGTTCCTGTAGTACATCGGCGCCATGGAGCGAAATCTCTCCTGGCCAGCCGTGTCCCACACCTACGTAAGAGTGACGCTTTTAATTCTTTACATCAATTTCATTCTTCTTTCAACGCTCAATATTGTTGTTAGATAAAGTGTGAATTTCATGTTATTGAAAATTCGATAACGATATCGAAACAACAAAAATAAGAAATAGATAAATCGCGACGGGTCAAGGGGTTAATCGAAAATAACTAACGCGGATGAGAAATGTTGGCATCTGCGTTAGTTTTTCGATTAACCTTTTGACCCGTTAAATCTAAATTATTTCCTGAATATTAATAAAAAAGCGTAGAGAAAAAAATATAATTTTTTTTTAAAGCCTACTTGCAACTTTATCCTCGCATCGTCCAAATTGATCTTGCAGGTGAAAAAAGATGCTCCTATTGTAGGACTCGCATGTTCGATATTTCCCAAGTGACGTCCGATCAAGCTCGTTTTACCAACACCTGAAAATAATATCGTCATTCGTGTGCTAATGATACTTCGATTTTTTAATGTTAACACGTAATGTTGACATTTGATAACATTCATCGAACACCATTATATATATATATATATATATTATATATATTGTGTATTGAATTAAATTCGAAAAAATATTTAGCATATATTTTACATTTTAATTATATTTTATACTTTTACTTTCAACTTTTATCATGAATTAAGAATTAAGATAAAATTAAAACTAAATTTTTTTCTCCCCGTTTCTCTGTTCTTCATTAAAATATTCGTTACGACGAAGACTCGATAGCGGTGAGACACCCTGTAGACCCGGTTTTCTGTATACCCATTAGCCGTCAGTAATGACGACGGTACCCTTCTATACGATTGGCGCGGAGAGGATTCTTGAAAATTACTTTGCGAGCGCGACATACGTCGGCAGTCAGTGTTTAAAGATGAGATCGGGGCTTCTCTCGCGAGACGCGATACACCGCAAAAGGGATCATACAAAGGGACATGCGTGATGACGGTAAAACATTGTCATGGGTAACGAGGCGAATTTCATAACTTTTTTTTTTATTCATCCTCTCGAGACCCAAAATGTATCTCAATTCTGAGTAAAAATATTCAAATCTTGATATAAAAAAGAAGATTTAAATATATATTCGGCAAAATGAAGGATGAATAATTCAACATCGTACTAAGGATTTTAATTACGATATTGCTTTAAAATTTATAAGTTTGCATACTTTATCAGTACTCTCAGTTAATAATTTAATTTCTTTTCGCATGTCTACACGTATGAACTTCTCTATTACCGGCCACACGAGAGTCTTACAGTTAATAGTTTCGTTCTCCCTAATGACTCGCGAACGCGAAAGATCGCCGGATGTCTCGTTCGCGCACCACGTATAGCGTCCGACACGACACATACGTTCTCGTGCGTGGCGGAGCGTCATCTCTCGGGATGCATTTCCCCCGGAGGATTTATTCGCACGCGGCGGGCGATGCGCTCGGGCATCGGGTTCGGGGGCTACCGGGCCGTGCAGAACGTCGAGCATGCGAGGCGAATTTATCACGTGGTGTACCACTCGCTGTGCGCTACAGAGCCGACATCGTAAATCGATCTGGGAAGTGGTCCAAGCGTTTGGCCGAGCCGTGTCAGCGAAATCGTATAACTTCGACGGGTCGGCCGCGTTTGTTGCAGAGCCCGCCCCAGTGGCGTCGAGGTTTCAACGCCGCATTGCTGGAAATTTCATCCATCAACGCGAACCCCCGTGTGTCAATTTAAATGTTACCGTTTAATTTAGTTTTTTGTAGCATAAGATCATGAACAATGGCGCTTTTGACAATTTTACAGTAAGGATTTAAAAAATTAATTTTTTTCACAAAAATCAAGACTACAAATAATAATGAAATTTTATTCTTCATCTAACACAAAAAATAAACTACATTTTAACAGAATCTCAGAGAGATATTCAAAGTTAAGGATTACCAATTTTAAGAGAAAAAGAGTGAGTTTTAATGAAATTTGTGCAAGTGTAACGCCACGCCATTGCTGACTAGCAGACCCACCGTAAAGCAAAGAGTTCGACAAGAATGTCGGTCGGCAAAACGCGGTAAAGCGCCGATATCAAAGACCAGAAGTCATTCTGAACTCGCGTCCGGTATAGTTCGTCTCGCGGATCTCAAAGACCCGTGCGCGACGGAATATCGTCGGCGATCTGCTCATAAAGTGACGACTACGACGACGACGACGACGCGAATCGTCAGGCAGACCGATGACGAGAAGCGAATACAGACAGAGAGGAGAAGCTGTAGACGAGAACGTAGACGGAGGTGGCGAGATGTTGTCGAGGGAGCGACGACGCTGACGATGGTGGTGGTGCTGCTGGTCGTGGCGGACCAGATGTTTGGCTAATGATGTCAGCGGAATCGTAACTAAAACCGAGGCGGCCCCGGACTTAGCACCGGCTTAGCCTCAGCTTTGAAGGAAAGAGTCTTATTACCGGGGCCTGCACGTGCTGCTCGTGAGCGCGAAACCGTAGGGTAATTGGACCACCCACTCGACACACCAAGAGTGCCACTCTCCGTTCGTCGTTTCCTCTCTTCCTCCCTTCCTTTTCTTTCTTCTTTTCTTTTTTTTTTTTTTGCTCCTCCGTCGCCGAGGACGCGAAAACGGCGGCGAGCTTTCGACGAGCAGATAAACTGGAAGTCGCGCGACGACTTCCAGTCCCGACAGTCGTCGATGCATTCGCTCTCACTTGCAATCACGCGCGGAGAGATGCCAACGCGTGTCTCACGGCCTTATCGAGAACATTATTTTACTGTGACTCGTGAAGTCATTGCGATTATCGGATAAACGTATAACGGGTGAATGGAGATGACGGTTGCTTCATTTATGCCGATTATAGATTACAGATATAAATTGTTATGAGACTCGTTTCTTACCTTAGAAGCTCTTGTTGAAAATAAAAAAATTTGACATGTATTTAAATAAAGGGATGCATGGAATACCGGTTTAATTCTCATAGTGTTATCTAATATCTTGAATATTTAATTAGTTTTGAAACTATTTTACTTAATATCATTAGATGGAATATATAATTATATGTTACAAATTTTATTATACAAAGTTAAACGTTTTTTTAATCTTTCTCCTTTGAAAAATAAGAGCTTTACGAGCTTTCGTACTTTCACAAAGTCTACTAATCCATGGAATGTCTCTCTAGTTGTATTGATGCAATTAATGTTTCTAACATTGATGTTGAATATTTTTTAATATCTTTGGTATTAAATTATGGCGATATATCGCAATAATTTCCCGTAAATTGGATTGTTATTATGAAAATGGAATGCCTCGTTTGCTTCCCAGTTTTGGGACAGTGCGGATTAATTGGACCACCTACGGGTAACTGGAGTTGCGACAAGCGGCTCCTTTTTCCAAATAAATACACGCGTGTTGTGTCTCGTCTTGGGTAGCGAGAGGGAGGGTCTTCCGAAAGACCCCAAGCAGTCGAAGCAGCAGGAGCGTGTCGTACGGGCAAACCGCGCCGCATCTCGTCCGTGACACTCGACCCGGAAGACAAGACTGATTTATGCCTGCTGGCTCGCCGGACGGAAATTAGATGGGTTCGTGTCGAGGGATATCATTGCGTTTGTTTGACATTTTTATGCGGTACCGCCGATGCTTTCTTTCGTCCGAGTGCCGGTACGCGTGGGAAGGCGTTAATTAACGGCATCATCTAATCACCCAATTACCAACTCGGTTTTAAGCCTGACTGACACTTTTGGCATCTAAAACGTTTATTAAAAAAGATCATATATGTGTATCTTTATAATACTGATCAAAAATGTTAATCCTCTTGAAAGTTGTACATATATTATAAATTTATTTTAGTTCTCTATTACAATCCATATCATCTTTCGATATCTTTGCGGTGGCCTTAATTTTTAAAAGTGCTGATTTATTTTCAGGATAAATTTGCATAAAAATATTGCTAAAATTGATATTTTAATTAATGTATCAATAACATACTAATCTGTATTATATGATTATTTATATACACATCTCACAATCGAAATGTACGTAGCTTTTTTTTTTAAATTGCTAGTAGTTACCACTAATAATTATGTATATACCTTTTTATTATGGGAGTTTACGTAATAAAATAACAAAAAAATTCGATTTTATGGAGAATGCAATTGTCTTATTATTCAGTAAACTATTGTTCATGGTCACGAGCGTCTTGTCAAAATATAAGAAAGGTGACGCACGCGCTCAAACACGCTTAAACACGCGGAAAATTTTGTTGGTTTCAACACAACATTTTATGTTTGGAAACTTCGCAATAGTTCGGACGCAGGTATCCCTCGGGAATTTCACGCAACAAGATCTGTCCTCAAAGATTTTGCCGAAATGGGAGTACAAGACGAAGGCCGTTGTCAGTTTGATGGTTAATATTGGAGATCTCGGAAACGTGGCCACCTGTATATCCGTCCCTTCCGTCGTGGGTGGGCCTGTAGGTAATGCGAAACACCGAACTTGGGGCGCGGATCTGACTTAGGGTAGATTTCCGTAGGGGTGGTGCACACAACGAAGAGAGGAAATGCAGCCTAACCACTTAAGAGGCTACTACAAACGTGACGATATGTAGACCAACACGTAGACAAACTTTCTCGGATTTCTTCCTGTCGACCACCGTGACGGTCTCTTAAGTGTCGAGTGTGAACAAAGCGTTCTTTGCCCTCGCAGTGAGAGGTAGCCTTTCCTGTTAACTGTTTGACTATTAGAATAAAGTAGATCCATTATGAAGAAATGAAAGAAAGATGATCATTTACTGGAAGTGAAAATCAATTGTTATGAATAAACATCTAAAAGGGTATCTATCATAACTATAAAACTGATAATTTTTCAAGAAAATTAATGAATTTCTCCTTAACAATGTCACTCTTCTCCTTAACAATATCCTTTGTGTAATATCTATTTTGTTAAACTGTACATTCCTTTAGTAAATTCGCAACGCTTCAAATTTTTCTCAAAATTTGTCTCTCTCGAAACAACAATAAATCACTGGTCAGTTTTGATCGCTGATAAATTGAGAAACTGTCCAATGTCTCGTGCCAAAGTATAAAGACATATCGAAGGGTTAACCATCGTACGATTCGGTATCGTGCAATCGCTCGGTTGTTTATCTCGTCCCGGTCAAACGTAATATCCGATCTCTCGGTTCGAACGATGAATCAGCCAACGATGCTACTATTTGCCAGAAAAATCTCGGAACCAGTGCATCTCCGGTTCGTTCCTGTAACGCCCGCGAGGATTCCCGTGCATCAGCGACGTCCCCCTATCTCTTCTCCGATCTCTCTCTCTCTCTCTGATTCCCCTCCTTTCTCCTCCCTTCTCGTATAGGTACGTCGCTTCGCCGCCTTCTTCTAATTTTACGAGCCGTTGACTCCCGATCGATGGAACGAACCGTTTCGAAACAGCCGGCCGTTTTCCGCCACGCGCCGTTGGCCGTCCGGTGACGTAATTTTCCCGGAGCGAAGCGAGCCGAGCTGTCGCGCGCCGGGGAATAAGATCGGAGAATTTGCGAGAGATCGCCGATGTTAATACGAAGCCGGGGGCGACCGGATCTCCGATCGCCAATCTCCTGTCCGCCATGTACTAACCGACGGTTGTTTTTCCGCCTGTTTCAGATCACGAAGCTCAAGATCGACAGTAATCCGTTCGCCAAGGGCTTTCGGGACTCCTCTCGTCTCACGGACTTCGAAAGGTAAACTCCTTGCTAACTGACTAAGTCCTTGTTACATAGCGTCAAATTCGATCAAGTCTGCCACGATTTGAAATTACATAAATCATATTGATTTTATTTGAAATAGATTCTATATAATAGAAAAGATTCTAATAAGAAAGTGAGTTATCTCTTTCGTTTTTGAATTAAATTTATTTGCTACCGTGCAAAATTCAGTAGCTACTGGATTAAAAGGAGATCATTAATCTTAAGGCTTTATACCCGTCAAAGAAAAATAAATTAAATAAGTACCTGGAAACACGGAGTGGACAATCTATTAAGAAATTGTATCTGTAACGTCTGCAAAGTTCCGACTCAATGTCCTTCCGGAGAATCCCGTGGCTAGAAGACGGTATGCATAATGGAGCAGCTTCCCTTTCAGGGAGACGATGGAGTCAATGCTGGCTGAACAGCAAACGCTCAGGTTTCCGCATCGGCTACCCTTTGAGATGGAGCAGCTCCAGGCGGGTGCCGTGAGCAATCTCAGTCTCGAAGAGAAAGCCTTGTGGGCTGCGCGTTCTCAAATGCTGCTGAGGGCGGCGGCGGCCGTGGCTGCCAGTCCATACGCCCAGCTGGTCAGCCCCGCTCTGGTCTACCCAGGCGCCTCGGCCGCGGGCACCAGCCATCAGCAGCAGCAGCATCAGCAGCAACAGCAACAACAACAGCAACAGCAACTGGGCCATTTGTGGTGGGCCTCGTCGCTCGGATCCACTATCTTTGCAGCAGCGCATCATCAACAGCAGCTGGTCGCGTCCAGCTCCCAGCAGAACCCGACTGGCCCCGCGGCCCCCCGGCCACTCTACCCATCGCCTCTAGCCCTGGCCCACCATCGATTCTCGCCCTACCATACGGCGACAGTCCCCAAATCCTCGACGCCGGTTGCGCCGTCGCCATCGCCGTCCAGAAGGGCCACACCGTCACCCACGGACAGTCTCAGCAGGGAGGCCCAAGACCTCTCGCCCTCGTAGTCCCTTGTGGCTTCATTAGGGAAACAATGACCACGATTTTCTCGTGAAGGAACTCTAGAAGGAGTTTGAAATACTTTACTAAGACTGCGCGTTGAAAGCTGGAAAATTTTTTTCATTCAGAAATGGAAGTTTTTGTATAATTGGACCGCGAATTGCGTTGTGACTTTTTTATGGAGGAATCTAATTCCTCTCCATGTGATGAAAGTCAACTTTTCTCGACTGAGACCGAAGCGATTAATTCGCCTTGCAATATTCGTCTTTTTTCACGGAGAACTGACGAAGATTTTTGCGCGCGGTGAAAGTCGATTTCCATTGTATTATTTTTACTTAAAGTATATAATTCTCATTTTTTTAGCTTTTCTGTATTATGAACAGTTGTAGAATTTTCTAATTAAATGTGCAATATTTATCTTACAATTAATTATTAGTTTCCTTGTCTTTGTTATATTATTAAGGAGCCGGTCTCCATTTCGTTAGTTGGGTAGGAGATGAATGAGCATTCGCACATTCATATGCATGCGTAATGAGACAAGTCGCTATAAAATGTTTGCGCAAACGGGGATCGATTTTCGTCGCGCGTGTCGCGGCGTCAGGAAGAGATCGTCGCGGGGTTCCGACGAAACGTGCAGACTCCGGCATGAATAGCAACGATAATTGTGGTGTCAAAGGTTCCCGAGTTGGCCACGGCGAGTTGTTTCTATCGCGCCGCGAAGATGGAGCGGAGGAAAGAAACGTAAAGTTCACGCTCTCCGAGAGTCTGAATGTTCTCTCGGCTGAACTTTCGACCTTTGGCGAGCATGGTGGCAAGCACAGGGGACCCGAGCCATCTCACGTGACTCGGCGATTCCGTTGTCTCCCGACTGAATCCTGGGACTGAGAGAAGCCCGACCTGCACATATCTTTGCCTTGATCAGCAATTGGAAGTGATAGGGGCCGTCGCGCGATCCTGGTAGTCAGGATGCACCTAAGGACGCACTTTGAAATCGATAAAAATAAAAAAAAACATTGTTGATCGAAAAGTATCTTGCACTTACAAAAGATCCCAGGAAGAGATCTAAAAAACTTTCAAGTTTAAGTTTCATTTGCCCTTATGTTTTATTTGACATGACATCATAGGTTGAGGTCTCCAAGACCATGTTGGGAAAACTGGGATGCTACATCAAACAGGAATAACTCAATTTCTCGAGCGGAAAGATTCATAATGCGCCCCTATATATATTTCCATATTTCGTCTGTCATTTCGTAATCGCGTATTTTTGTACGCATGAAACGTGGTCACGTCGTTTCGAGGTCGAGCGAGCGACCGCAAAGATCGCGAGGAACTTCAATAGATCGCACGTGCGAAGAATACGGACGGAACGATTGTAAATATGTAACCATTCTGGTTCTAAAGGCGGCATAATTGTCGTACATAATACACGTATATGCATCTTTAAGGGCAACTAAACTGTACGGCGACTAAAGTCTACTTGTATATAGGTATACATATATCTACTTGCGATATAAGATAATTACGCCTCTATCTCTTGTAATATAAGCTGTATATTTCGTATCACGAGCTATTGTTATCGTTATTTATGTTTCGATTCCATACTTCGACGCGGAGTGAGCGCGAAGTGAGCGCGCTGGACGCGATATGTTTCGAAACTGAAAGGACCTACGACCCTCCGATAAATGGTTCAAGGAAGACCTCGACATCCGATTCACGTTTTTAAGTTGAGCGAGTTAAGCGAGAGGTCGAAAAATTAGGATTATTAAGGATTTCCGAGCGACACTTCGCGCGTTCTCCGCGAGCACCTAAAGGATTATTATCGTCGCGGCGATTAGTGTTAGTGTAGAGCGTTATATTGTTAATGCTTGTGTTGTGAGGAAACGCATACACCTATTGCTGTGCAAGCTGCTCCCTTGTAAATAAACCCTAATAAACTTCTTGTACCGAATATTTCCGCGCCGCCGAAATTCCCCCGAATATTCCCCCCCCCCCTTTGGTCATCGTGCATATCTTTCACATTCCATTCATTCCCAAAATTGTCCCGTTTAAATTATAAGAACTTTGAAAAGATAAGCAGAATTTAATCGCATTTTTTTATTACCTGTTCGTAAGAATTTAATCTAGGATTATCTGTGCGAGAGATACTGAAGCATACATCATCGTTATCATATAATTAACTCATAAATAACACAACATTTCCTTCTCTCTCTTGTAGATTATTTATCGTCGCGCAGCAGATATTATCCTACGGACAAATCGCGCTCGAGTATCTACTCTCTCATCCTTGGCGTGGGTAAATCTGATGTGATCGAGGTAAGGAACTATTATTCGCAGTGATTCTGCTCGAACTGGCGTGTACACGCTTAGGCAAATGTTGTCGGTTCTGTACGGTTAACCGGCTACAGGATGCCCCGTTTAAAGGCATCATCACGCGATCCTCAAGCCGACCGTGCGATTAGGGGATGAAGGAGTCACCATTTGCTGGAAATGCAAGCCGACGAGACCGACTGATCGCCGACACGGTCACGAGATCGTTCTCGTCGTCATTTTCGCTAGGCATTTTTGTTAGCGCACGTGACACGCATTTTAATATAATATATATTTTATTATATTTTACGAATATATTTTAAGCTGCTGAAATATTTAAGAGTGTTGAAAGCAAACACATTGAAATTTATATTTTTACTACATCGTATGTATAATATTTGACTCTACATATTGCATTTAAAGTTCTCTCGTGAATTGAACATATTTCGTTGAGCATTTTCTTTAGCAAATTTCTGCAAACTGATTTTTATCTCGCTGTATTTTTGATAATCGTTACAATACATATTTATCTTCCACCGTTAAGATCGCGAATATATATGAAAGCTGTAACTTTCATTGCATCAACAATTGAAATGATTAATTAGTATACTAAACTGGGATTAAATTTATCGTTCATCGAGATATTCACTTTATTAATTCGTTGGACGATCATCGTGTCGTAAAATGGATAAGATGAATACATTTTCGTCGTTATGGCTGTATCAGGACATTAGGCGCATGAATAGATGTGCGGCCGGTCGACCGGCCGATCCATCCTTCGGTCGTAAATCACACGTCGCGTTCGGCACGAAAGGGCGACGGAATCCGGTATTAGTGGCGGCGCCGATAGGAGTGACACGGTGAGAGCGTTACGACGAAAAAGGGAAAAAGCGACGCGACGTCTCGTCGTCGTAAACATCGAGGATGTCCGGCTGCTTGATTAGGTTCCCCTCCCGTCGCGTCGCCGTAAAGCACGCGATTGCGATCGCGCCTTCGGTAAAAAGACCGGGAACGACGGCGCATGAATCGCCTCTGCTTATTAAAGTGGAGCACATTTTGCCGCGCGAGAGCGACTTCTGATGAGATTATAATTTACAAAAAATTTATCACAGACACCAGACGTTTAAAGACATCTTAATCGTTCGGACATTCTTTTCGCATATTTGACATTTTCTTTGGCATTAAGACCTAAACGCTGGTTAAAGTGCTTTATTATATTATATTATTATTTGTACTGAATGTTTATCTACGAGCAGATTTTGGATAAATTTTTGCAATATGAATCTTTGAATTTATCGTGTAAAGTATTACAGAGAGAGGTAATTTCGCGCCTAATTTCGCGCTGTATTATTTCTCTTAGTAGTATTGTTTCTGATTATCTTTCCTACCCAAATAGCACAAATCTTCCAAAAACATCTCAAAAACGTTCTGAGAACGACCCTTTGTTCTAAGAATAGCCATGGGACATTGTCTTGGAAATCTTATGTCGTCTGGAGATAATGAATAGATACGTAAAGTTCCAAAAAAGTGTACCAACATTTGAAAAATGCTATAATGTCTTGAAAAGTCATAATCCTGAAATTTGAAGAATGTGACTATGTTGAAAAATTATATACCTATTCAGAATTATGACTTTTCGGAACATTACATCGTTTTTCAAATTTTGGCACTTTTTTCGAGACTTTGTAAGTTCACCTTTCCGATTTCATGCTTGAAAGAAATATTCGGATGTTTCATTTTCTTTTAGCGCTGGTTCTGTGAATTTGTATGACCGTGTAATTTCGCGCAAGAACGGCACATTATCGCGAACGGGAGGCGAATTGTTCCACCGAATCTGGACGATCTCTTGCAGAACACACCGCGAGAGCCATCGTCGAGGTGTTGGAGAACTGGTGGTGGCGTTTTAATGTGGAATGAAGGCATTATAAACCCATTAGCTGGTGGGCGAGCCCGGGTCCGACTTGCGTGCGAATGTGCGCCCATCGCCGCCGCTCTTTATTTGAATACACAAAACATTAACGGCCTTGCTCGTCTCGCCGTCGTTCCTTCATTCGTCCTGCATCCGTCAGTATATCCCTGGCGCCGATGCCGGTCGCATCTTTTCTTTATGACTCACTTTTTCTCAGACGCACAGTCTGTTTAGCTTATTTCTCCTGGCGAATTTCTTAATTTAACTATCTTACACCTTGTGCGATTTTTTTTTAACAGAAATGTTGAAACATGACAGACGTATCGTTGGGGAGATATCTAAAAAGATTCGATTTTCTGAAAACGTTCTCTCTTTCTTTTTGTTGAATCTGCCAATGTGATTATTGTGATCTTATTTTATGTAACGCGTATTTTGCAAATTTTTATAGCTTACGGTATTCGTTAAAATAATACATCCCTTCAGCTATGACGTTCAACGCGCTTAGTTTCTACTTGTTCGTATTTTGCATTCTTCCTCGCCTCGAGACGCACCCATCTTTACTTCATATCTTATTATGTTAATTTCTACTTTGCAATCTAATTCCCTATATGTAAAATACCCGGAGGGAGATTCATATTCTAGGATATATAATAAACGTTATTCTTCCTCTCTCTCTCTCTCTCTCTCTCTCCCTCCTAGACCGATTCTATTCGTTTCTCTTCTCGTTCTCCCTTTCTTTCTTTGTTTCCTTTCACCCTATCTTCAGAAGGATACTGCGTCAGTCTTAATAACAACTTGCTTAACCGACTCACTGTACCGCTCTTCCAGCGTGTCTGTTAAATCGCTAATTACCCCCGCGAGAAGGTAAGGCCGAAGAAAGAGTGGCTGGAGGGAGGAAAGAAGTCGGTTGAAAAAAAGACGGATCTAAAGGGAACAAACGCGGAGAGAGCCAATTTGCGAAAAGCAACGGCAAGGAAGGGACCGGGAGGACGAAGTCATCTCGTCGTGCACTTTTTTCCTGTTCCCCTTCTTACCCCTTGCTCTGCATGTCTCTTGAAATCATGATGAAACGCCCACTTCCTGGCCGATTCACGGCCACTTTATTCCGCGTTTGAAAGCCAAAGAGACACAAAACTGTAAACTGAAGGAAAAGTGAAAAGAAAAAAGAACGGAAGGGAGAGAAAGAGAGGAGGGGGAGAGAGCCGATTTGCCTAATTTGCTCGGTAATGTCCCACCGAGAATTAACGAGCTTTGAAGAGAGACAACAGAATGGGGAATGGAAGACATATGAAGGGGCAAGAAGAGGAGGGGAGTGCTAGCATCTAGCACCGGCATTAATTACGTCGGTTGCCACAGGTGTCAACAACCTGATTATCAGATCTCGATCGAATCCCGATCGCCCGTTTCGATTACGTCGGCGTCTCAAACGCGAGCAGGGTACCAACCCCCTTTCACCGGTACCTCGAGCCCGCCGAAGTTCATGATTTTCAATCACCTTTCGAATCACATATTAACAGAAGGTATATTAAACTTAATGCTCTAAATTAACGGGAAATAGAAAAACGTTTATAGTAAAAATTGATATTACTAAGATTAATACTATTATTTTATCTACATATATTTGTATGTATTGAAACTTTCCGTCTTGATTATAGAAAAATTAACTTCAAATCCGTCAAAGAATTAGTCACATTTCTAGATTGTGGGTCTCTAGATATACTCTATCTAGATATATTACTAAAGGCCGATTTTTCCAACTTCTTGATAAGCTAACTGATTGTTAAGTCATACGTCTGTCTTTGTTTTATCTTCAAATTAGACAAATTCATCAGACGTATGATTTAACTATCAGTAACTTACCAAAAAGTTGCAAAAACTGGCCATAAGAAATTGCTCTCAGACATTTAAATTGATTTACACTTATATTTCTCTATATTTTTGAATAATTTAGTAGAATGTTCCTAGAAAAAAACCAAATTTATTGTTTAGAAAGTGACAAGTATTGACAGGAAGGAGAAAGTTTGAATTGAAAATTTGAAAGTTTACTTTTGGGACGTGCAGAAGAAAAGCTTTTAGGATACATTTGTAACCACAAATTCCTCTTCGCGCCGCGGGATGCGAGGGAAAGCTATCCTGAAATGAAATGGCGGTCCGGCGACGCCACTGCTATCGATTGGTTACCGTACTTACACGTGCACGCGTGTACTGCATATATGTGCAGCGGCCGCCACCGCCGTAATCCGCATAGGTGCGAGCGACAGGGCAGGGCGCCGTTTCCTGGATGCGTATGGGGGATGATGGTGAGATGGCACCCAGTCGGCTGGTTATTAACCAATGCGCGTCGTTCGCGCGCGTTCGCTTAAGCACGTATTAATTGATCGAATTAATTTGCCGACGCGCGGGACGCCGTGAGGCTCCGCGGGGAGTCCCCGGGATTCGGGAGCGAGACACCTGTCGTCGACGGGAAATAATCTCGCGTGGTAGTTTTCGCTGATGGTTATTAGCGAAAGGATGCTATCGAAAAAAATCGACGAACGATTGGAAGCGTCTTAAAAAGTCACGCGTTTTATTTGGCGATTTCCACAATTAACTTACGACACGCGATAATGAGAGTAAATAAGAATGATAACGTTATCGCTTTTACCCGAGTGCCACATTTATGTAAAAATGACATGAATTTACTGCTTCGTAACAAATTATTTTAAATGAGCGAAGATTAGAGTTAAGAACGCATGGACGATTGGTTGATTGTCTGGTACCTTCCAACGTAATTTGCAAATGTAATTTTGCCTAAGATGGCGCATTATGCGAATAATTTAATAAGTTATTAAACGTAAATGAAGCAAGTTGTTAAAATGATAGCTGGCCGTTGCGCTGTAATTCATTTCTCGCGTTATTGCTGCAATTGGTTTTGACTTTTAGTATCTCATTACTTTCCATATTTTTGTATACAAGTGGCAGATAAGGGCCGCGCGCGCGTTACAGTCTTAAATAATATTAAGAGACCCGTAGATTGCCAGTTAATTAAAGTCTAAGTCTTTCGCGACGCCAAATGATCCGTCATTGAGATACGCATCGACAGTTTCACCCTTACCCCACACGACAGACGGTTTCATTATTAGATTTCCTCTCGGGAAGTCGACGAATCGCGATCGGCTCTTTTTAATGACACTTTGTTTCTCAGCGGCTGAGAAAGAGAAAGAGTCTGGTCCTCGTTAGAGCGGACTTACGCGACGCTTGAGCTAGGTAAGTTAAGACACGAGTCTATGGATAGAATTGGTGCCACCCGATTACCAAACGGTCGGAGAAGAAGGGTGTCAGAGAGAGAAAGAGAGAGAAATGGAGAGAAAGAAGTTCTCGAAGGGTGAAATCCGAGCCAACCGCAGAGGAAGGGGCTCGCACTCTTTCTTTTCTCCTTTTTTCATCTCCAGATAGAGGCACCTCTATTCGTTTATTCATTCATTCATTCGTTCGTTCGCTCGTTCTCGAGCATGCGCTCGCATGCACGGACCTACCGCGCGTCGCCAGTAATCTCGATTTACAACTCGAAGGAAAATCGATCGCACTCGACGTCCAATTGGGTGTATCGGAATCGAGTTCCGATACTAGTTACTATGAACCTGATCGGTTGCATTTTCTTCTTTTTTTTCAGTATGGCCTTTTTCGTTGTCTCGTTTTTCGGCAAAACTATCCGGAAACGATTACCGTTGCTCCTCCTAAATAATTGCGTTAATCGATTGAGTCAAAGACGTGAAAAATATTATTTCATGTTATCGCATATTGATATATTCCACTGTCATCCTACATTTTTTTAAATCTTGCACAATTTTTATAAAAACGTATATGAACAAGTTCGCCTTTAAAACAGTTTTAATAATTTGATAACATATAATAATTTTTCTATTTTTAATTTTCACATAAATTTACGTATAATGAAATGGCATTTTTGTCTCAAAAATTTTCAATATTTTAAATTTGCATTTTTTCACGGTTTCTTCCTCGGAGGAAATTGTACGACTTGTTTCCCGATCTAAAAGCGTACGCAGCATTTTTTTCGTTGCACCGCTTAAACGAGCGGTGCAGTCGTTAAAATTCGGTCGGCACAGTGAATGATTTACATCTGTTTGACACGCGGAAAGTTTGCGACGGCGACGGAGACCAAATAAGCGCTCGGAAATCCGCGACGGGTTCGACGCTTCGGCTTCTGAAAAATTCAAACAGCCCCGCCGGTGGATTTCGCGTCGGATAGCGAGCGCCATTAGGGTCGTAAATGTCGATAAGCAGAACGCACGATAAATTAAGGACAATGGATCTGCGGATAAATAATAAATCTCGGCAGTGCGCGATTAAACGGGCCGCTTTTAGCCGGAGCGATTACGGCGCGGAAAACGCGAGCGGTTACCCGCGTTGAACCTATCGCTTTCACGGGCGATTCGATTCGTGTCTTGCGGGCCCGCTACCTGCTGAGAGTATCTTGTAGTATGTCCTTTTGAATAAAACGTAATCCGAATATCGTGATGATCGATCATACTCTTGACTTGAAAAGAAAGTTAGCTGGTAGTCTATCGTTATCCATTTCGACGCTGCCACCCAAGTGGTCCCACAAATTTCTGTGAACATCGCGCAATCATTTTATCGAATTCTAGAAGTGTCAGTATCTTCGGGTAACGGTAGAATAAAATTCAACAAAACTGAAGTTATAATATAGCAGTTGTGACATAGAAATAGCTTGGATCAAGAATGAGGGTTAGCATTTCAAAAGTGATTATTAAGAATAAAATTTGTGCTCTTATTGAAAAATTAACATTAGTAGAATTTTGAGAAAATTATAATATGATATTGATACAAAATTATCATCTAAAATGATATTACTTGTAGATATAAATATAAAAGAAACTTGAGAATGACAATTTGAATTTTATTATAATATTAATTACAGCTAATTTCTGTAATTGTAATTTTAAATTAGGCAGGATACGTTTTTCGTTAATTTTATTTCCTTTAGAATTTACTTTTTGCAAAAGTTAGTCGAGCGATTCCGGCTGACAGGTCTTTGTAGTGAAATCAAGAATGGTTGTAAGACTCTTCTAGGTAATCCCCGAGCTTGACAATAGATTGGCGTGGCTGTGAAAATATTTGGAGTCCTACGACAGATTCCTGAATTGTGATTCGACCGGTGCGACGTTTCCCGCCTTTTTCAATAAGATTACGAGGGAAAAGAGCAACGACGAAGAATAAACCAAGTCCTTATGGTCCTTGATTCACCGCATAATCCTGTGTTCGAGGTTGTCACCGGTCGGAATCATGATCGATCGAGCTCGGGGATTTTTCTCTCGCTTTCTGAGGACACTACCTCGTCGATCACACGCGATCACTCGAGTTGAACTCGCCTGTCAGAATTAACCAACCTTTACGTATTCGCACAATGATTGAACAAACGAACAATGAGACGTCTATCGTAACAAATACGAATAAATATCAAAGTTTAAAAATCAACGAAAAATATAGAAAAATACGTTTTGTTCGTAACTTAATTTTAATGATAAACATTACATACAACAACATTCCTAACTATTCTTCTTAATTCCTCAATATACTTTAATTATGGGGAATATCTCACATTCTTATTACATTATTTTATATTACTTGTGAGAATTAATGAGAAAATTGAAAAACTGACGGCGGTTTACGCGATTACAAACTCGCGAAGGCGAGGATTACAGTGTCAGTTGCTAAGTGTCGATCAAGCGGATTAGGGAAAAATTTTCGATTCGATCGCGTCTAGGGGTTTACCGGCACCTTGTCCAAATATTTGGAATCACCTCGCGGCCGGGTGATACCGGAGGAAAAACGCACGGCCAACCCGTGACGAAACGCACGACTGCAGGTGGCCCACAGATGCCGGGGGATTATGGGGTTTATTCCCCAGCGGGATATTGATCCCATTGTACCGCGGCTATGAAGCGAGCGACTCTCGTCGAGTTTCTCGTTGCTCTCGGTTTCCTTCGAGATGAACCCGAAGACGAGAGGAGCGTGTTCACTCTCATCTCCATGACGGATCTTGTAATTTATGAAGAACAGTGTTCTTACGCGTTTTGTTTTTTTTTTTTTATGAATCAGTCGTTTGTACTTATATCTACTAGGTATACACATTACGATTCATCTTTATTACAGATCGTGTCATACATTGCCATTTATCTATCTTAATTTTTATCTTTACATTTTAATTCGCTCGTGTAATGACAAGCCCGCGCAACGCTTCGTACCCGAAGTACACATTTCATATTATAAAAAAAATTCTGATAGTAATGCAACGAATGTAACAGTGCGAGCTCGGAAAGTTATGTAACGAGCGACGCTAAATCCACATCGCTATTACACGCGATACGCAATATTTTATTTATTTGGTAGAAAAACACGATACTTTATGTACGCATCTACGTCCGGTTCCATCTTTCATTCCCGATATTCTAACGTTACTCGCTTAAATTAGGTCCCGTCGTTACTTTTGTTGTTATTTATTAACGATTTCTGCAACGCTCTTAGACCAAGGATATCGAAAGGGATATCCGTTAATGCGATTACTTTGTAACAATCGACAATCTTCAAGGATCTTCGCTAATTTATTTACCTAGCAATCCAAGCAGATTGCACGATTACTATTTGCAATGCCACGTTCGTTGTTTAACAATACAATAGGGGCTATTCGAGAGATTCCCGAGAGCGGCGATTGCGTGAGCTTGATTCGCTCGTAAATCGAAGCCGAGGTGATCCGTGATCGAGGTAACCGCTCCGCGATTTCGATCTCGACGCTCGAGCAATTTCGATGGTGGCGAATCAAGCGTCGGCAGGAAGGAAGCTGCCAATTTGCACCGCGCACGCCACGTCAGGACACGGATAACGGGGATGTCCTTCGGCTCCTCCTACTTCACGCTCCTTCGAGCAACGATGATTGGCCTGAGCGCGCAGGCTCCCCTCGCAGGTTAAGAATTGCAACTGCACTCGTCGATGCGAATCCAAAGTCGGCCGATTCTCTGAATTTCTACACGCTACACGGATAAATTGCTAGAAGAAGAAATTTATTGCTAATTACGTTTCAATATTAAAAATTCAGAGGTGGATTGGCAATAATTATTACATTATCCAACTTGATTTTCCGTAATTTTGATTTTTATTTACAATTTAAAATGAGATTAGATATTTTAGATTTTATTTTCGTTACGAAACTTATTGAATTAATTCATTAATCTTATTGCTTATTTTACATTTAATGCATTTGTGTAAATAACATATATTTTGACTAACGGAAACGCGGAATAGGTACATAGCTCTCGAGTTTTTATCTAGTCGGACACAAAACGAACAGACGAATTTATATCTGCAAACAACATTCGCGTAAGGTCATTCTGATATGCAGATTGATTTCGAACAGTAACGTGAGAGTAATAGAGATAAACCATGATCGTTCGATTATATTTGTGAAGCGTATCGGTCCTATTAGGGGTTGTCGGTGCGCCTTTTGGAAAATAAGCTGTCACATATCGTCACTAAACGCAAGGGGAACGGATAGGATAGAAATAAAGGGGAATAGTATATTAGGTTCTAGTTATTTCCCATATCGAAGTGTAACTTCTCCCCACGATATCCTTCGTATTACTGCGGCCGTCGTGTGCATTTAGGGGGAAACAGCAGCACATATGTATATTTAAAGCGCCGCTCATTTTTCATTGTCTCGTTCTGTATGTGCTCGCTCATACATTATGTTTCATCTCAATTTCTGTGACTATTGATTTTTTAGTCACTGCTTTCCTACCTTGTATAGATATATTCGATTACAATAAGGTATTTAAATGTACACTGTTTGAATATTTGCGTACAGCTTGGAATTCTTGTAATTCTCTCCCTCCTGTTTTTCCCTTTCTAATACTGATCTAATACTTTTATATATCGATACATCTGAATTTAAATAAGTCAGGATTTAAATATAGATCGACTGTTTTCCTCGTGTTGAAAAATACAATTTCGATTGTATTAATTTAATTAAAAATTCCGCGTATTATTAAATTTAATATATTTAATAGTTTAGTGATATTCTAAAACAAATAGGTTTCTAGTTATGGCTGGTACAACGTCCTATTAATTAGACAAATTATAGAATCGCGTATTAATCGGAATTGTGTGCAAAGATCGGAAAGAAAATCTTCCGCGACGGGACCCTTCGCGGAAGAGCGACGTCCAACCGCGGCGGACTTTCCGTCCGTTACACTTGGAAGGGCGCAAACTATATCAGGAAACGCGGCAATTGTCCTGTCGTGAGGAGAAGAGCTGTTCGGCCAAGGCGCGCAACACTCGACACGCAACTAACAGGAACCCGATAATTCGTGCGATCCGCCACGATCGGCTCGTGAAATCACCTGGAATCACTTTCGCGCGAGTCTCTCTTGCGAATTCAGTCCGTCGAATGAAAACGACGTTAGCCATGAATCCGATCACTTTATATAAAAAGTATATATCGCTTTATATAAAAAATATATGTCGCAGAATTTTCAAGATTATCGAAAAATTTTCACATATTTCACACATGAATACAAGTATTAATTTTCAATGTCATCGAATATCTGCCTATATCCAATAAATTCTTGAGATCTTTACTTCGTTATTCTGAAATGAACGATTCGCAGTTCTTTGCCC
>VBVR01001413.1:0-16014 GCA_011638315.1 Tetramorium parvispinum | reverse complement strand
CCGCGATGGATGCGTGTTTCGCCGATGTACATCGCTGTGTTACGCGCGAGCGCGCCCTCGAAGCCGCTGAAAACACCCTCATCGTTCTCCGCCGCACGATCGTTTACGTCTTTCCGCGGGCTGTGTGCGCGTATGCACCTGGATGTGTATATGGGGAACGACGGCGAAGGAGAGCGCCCGGTAATTGATTGGCTCTAATCCTAAACTCTCGTGCGCATCGGCAGTTCCGGTGTAATGCGGCTTTACGACTTTCGCGATACGCCGCTTCCTGGGTGCTCTCGAGAGCGAGGCACGGCTGGAGCGAAGCGAGGCCGAACGCGACGGCGATATGAGAACGGTGAGGGACGAATTACGCCATTTTAATCAATTATTAAACTTGTCGGAAGGAATAGTCGTCCGCTTATCCGAGAATTCGGGATTATCCGCCGGGTGTTAAACTTGAAAGTACTCGTCTTTACTTCGGCGCTATCAATGCATCAAATGACTCGTGCGATCTTGTTAAATCATGAGTTTAAATACATGAAATCGACTAAATACTGCGAACGATAACGAGTATAACGGTAATAACGACGACATGAGCTTTATATTGTCTTGTACGATGGCAGGCGATGTGTGAAAGCCTATATTGAAAAAAAATTCTGGTTAAAAACTGACGAATCAGAAAAATCTTGTAGGATTGATCAAATATTCTGGTTATTATAAGTTTAAACTATTAAGTTCTATTATAATAACCAAAATTTCTGTTATAATAACGAGAATATTTAATCAATCCAGAATATTTGCAATCAATCCCAAACAAGATTTTCTGATTCGTCCGTTATTTACAAGAATTTTTTTTCAGTGTATTTGTAAAAATCTCAATGACATGTAGATACGTTTAAATGGGGTGATATAAACAAATATTTTATGTTTCATCTCGTAAACATATTACAACACGGGGTCAAGCTACATTATAATGATAACGAGAAAGCTACCTCGATGCGGAAGACTCAGCGGAAACAGTTTCGGGTGAGAGCCTCGTGAAACCTAGGAATGGTTACACGCAAAACATTAAGTTGCATCACGGTACGCTGAAGATTCCCTACTTACGAAACCGTTCTCTCTTGAAAATGCGACGTAACAAATAATTTTGTCTAATTCTGTGTTAATTGGTTTTTTTCAAACCAATAAACTATTGTTACACAGTGTATCAAATTTTTTCTCACTTTTATATTTAAAAACACTTTGTCGAATTGAAAACACTTTAGAATATTTATTGCTAGTATTTATTTAAGAAGATATTTTTATTTTTATAAATTAAATATTTATCAGTTTCCGATAATATTGAATTCGGCATAATTCTATTATATAATTGATTGAAAACGGTGATTTTTTTTCTTCTAAATACTGCAAATAAATTTGAAATTACTTATTAAAATCATACATTAAAATAGAAAAGGAATATTTTCCCTATTGACATATTTTTGCTATACTTTAATATCTCAAGGATAAAAGCCGAGAAGAAAGCAACGAAGCGATAAATAATTTTCGGAACGTCGCTAGCGGGTAGCATCTTGCAGCGTCTGCTAATGTTTGGCGCTAATCTGGCAAATCCCGTGGTACCCTCGCGCATTAAAGTCGGCCTTAGATGAGCCCCGAGATGGCGAAGGAAGAGAGAAGGGTTACGAGAGGGTAGTAGTTTCGACAGGAAAGAGAAAAGCAGAGAGAGAGAGAGAGAAAATGGGTTTATAGAAGGACAGAAAGGGCGTTAGCAGAAGGAACGGAGCGCGAGGAGTGGGCTATGTGGTAACGCTACTTGGCGATGAGGCTAATATGCATGCGCTCGACCCGGCCAAAGTTCACTTAGATCGCATTGCATTGTATTACGTGGTATTACAATGGTGCTCCATCTCGTACGAGCGGCGGAGAAGGGTGGAACAGGTGAGAGAGGAAGGAACGGCGCCTCCGGCGACCTCCCTTCTTGCCGTCCCATTCCTCCGCCGTCGAGGGAGATCCTCTGACCTTTACGTTCTCCCGATGTGACCAACGTCGTCCAACGTCGTCCCGTTTCTCGAACGGCAAAGGGGCAACGCATGCTTAATAATTTACGTGGCACAAGTGGCCTGGAACTTTACCGTGAGTTATGTCATACTTGCCTATGCATTCTCGCGCGCGTGGACACGGGTCCGTGTCGTCACACACGTGTGTGTACGCCCACATAGTCGGCCAATATCGCGCTCGCGCGTGTCTGTCTGTGTGTACGTGTGTGCTCGGTCGGAGGAAACTGCCAAGGTAACAGCATCCTACATGCGTGAATTATTGCACGTAGGCTTTCTAGGGCATATGCGCCTGATATCGTAGAGTTATATTTTTCGGGTGTCTTTCTCGCGCTCGCGCGCGCGTGAATGTGGCGGAGAAACCGCCGCTGGGACACGTTGGGCTGGCGCTGGCATGGTATAAACCGCGGGGTATACACCATGTAATACCATGACGACGAGAGTAGGCCCCGTGGAGAGTGTGTCGGTATAAATCATGCGTGACTTAACTCGCTTTCGGCGTATATCGGGCGGTGAAAAAACGGACCGCGGGCTAAGTCCGTAATTCCACTGCACGAGCTACGCCTGCAGTCTCTGACGGTCCGAGAGAGAACGTCAGATATACATACTCCCAATACGAAGAGAACGCCGTGATTAATTCTCCGGCGAGAGTACTTTTCTCTGAAAAACGGCTGCGTTCCATCTCCCAGCTCTGGAAATTGTTAGTTCTCTTTCGCATTGCTCGATTCGCGTGTGTATCGGTTTGCGTAAAACCAATAAAACTCTTTTCAGTATACACGGTGTCTAACTTTTCAACGATCTCTTTAGTTTAGATTCTTATCTGGAAATTTATAATATACTCTTAATATAAATGTCGAGTCGTTATCTTTGAACTACAACTTACTAGAAAATCTAGATTGATTAATTTTACAAGTTAAATTTTATGATTCTAAGTAGATTAGATATTTTTCTGCATTTTTAATTGAATGTTAACAGAATTTAAATTGAAGTTTGGATACAAAGGTATTTGCAACTCGACATTGAAAGTTGCGAAACAAAGTAGCATGTAATCCACAAAAATTTTTTGACACTGCATAAAAAAATCCGCAAATAAAAGTTTGATAATTTTGAGACACCACGTATAAGAGCGCCGATGATCTCACTCGCACTTTTTGTCCTAATCGTAACATTATCTACGGACCATAGCGCACTTTTTGCAGATCACATTTCGCATCTCCGCCGTTCGGTGAGAAATTCGTACACTTTCGGGCAATTTCCTCGCTACTATAAATCAACGTCGACGTCGTCGAGTTTATCGCGTGTACGTTGAGCGTTGTCGATGTCGAACATTCTTCGCACCTTTTTCGCCATGGTTTCATTATAGCGAAAAATATAAATCAATAAGATTTACAGGCGAAGTCGCTGCATGTTATATCGAGCGACACGTCATTGATCCCCCAATATTTCGAGATTGACGTTACAGCCAAGCTTGTCCCGATGTCAGCGGAATCTTGAAAGCTCGTGGAAAGCTTTCGAAACTGCGTCAAATTTTTCATGAAAATATAGTGAGTATAGTCGCGCAGCAGAATTATACACGTTGCGCATTAGTAATATATTACATCACGAAACGCTTTAAAGGAAAATCAAATAATACGATTGTAAAAAGCATATTTATAGGGAAATAGAATTAGCATGATAATTCCATCAAGGAAGACTTTTTAAATTTTTTATTGTTGTTAGCTGCTTTAAATTGTCAAATGTCATGTCAAAACTGAACTTTGTGAGAACACGTTTATGAACACAAAGAACACGATAAAAGATCATGCAATTCCAAATAAAAATAACCACTAAAATCTATCATAATTTTATTGCAACAATAACCAGAATAAAGCAAAATATTATAAAGTTTTTACATGGATTATCGAATTTTTAAAATATACTCGTTTTATGTAGGATGGATCTATATTATTCTCAGCATTTCAATTAAATGTTAAGGGGATTAAAATCATTCGCGGAAAGGTGTTTGCTTCGCAGCTCTTCATCCCGATTCATTCTCGCGACAGCGTTTCAGCTTGGACGAGCAAGCAAGATAGCTTTTCAAACAGAAACAAAGAGCTACTTCAACGGTCGGATGAACGCTGCGAAAGTAATGCTCGGCCAAACCATTGTACTGATCGCATTTTTTCCGAGAGATAGGAAACGATGTTTTCTTTCCGCCGCCTCGAAGCTGCATTAACCCTCGCCTATCCTCGTTTTCCTCCTTGGAGAAGAACGGGGATCGATAAGCGTGAAGCCTGGCACATATGTTCTAACTAAATTCGGAGATACGTGCGCCCGATGTTACTTCTCATGCGTATACATGCAGACACCAAATTCCTGGCAACAATGGCGGCAGCGCCCCGTTGCAAGCGCGGACGGTGATGTTTAAATGCAGGCGTTTTGCATCGCGGATGTTCGCATTTATAGATATCAGCCCCGGCTGGCTGGTACTCGCCGTTTCAACGAGGCTGAATATTGTAACGTAGGAAATGGAACGAAAAAGCTTGTCGCGAAAAAAGCCGGACCTACACATACACACACACACATATATACACACACACACACACGTGTTCCCGCGCGGCGCAGCGTTCAGAGACTCGGATAAATAGACAGTCGCGTATAGCTTTGTATTCGGTTGAATGTTTTCGATTTTAACACGACGAATAAAGTCGCGGATTTCGTTTCCGCGTACACATGTAAGGCCCTCGCATGCAGAAATAGAGAGTCATCCACATACGCGCGAGGGAGAGTCATTAATGAGGCGTGCACGTTCACGCATACACGTACTTGTTTAAGTGTGCGTGCTTGCTAGAGGGTCGGTTTAGTACGATGCGATCGAGTATCGCACGAGGCGATGACTCAGCTCGCCAACCCCCGTAAGACAGGGGACCATTATGCCAGGTACCCTTTCCAGCGCTGTTATAGCAAAAGCAGCGCCCATAAAAGCGGCGTAACGCCGATTGCTGTGATATATTTTTATCGAACGTGAGGACTTAGAAAGAGATCAGGTCATGCGAATACGATTAATTCCCCGCATTTCGTTTATCAGTTGTTATGTTATCCGATTAAATTTTTTTTTCTAAAATTATGTCTAGAACATGTTACACTGAAAAAAAAGATTGGTTCTAATAATCTAGTCTTGATAAAAGTTACCAACAATCTTGGTGAAATAGTTTCAACTAAGTATATATACATATATACATATATATATATATATATGTGTGTGTGTGTGTGTATATAGGTCATAGGATATGATTAAATAATAATATTATAAAAATGAAATGTTCATAATTGTTAATCAATGTTTTGTTATTATTATTATTATATTTAGTAATACTAATTAAATATTTCAAAAATTGCATTACTAAATATATCTTATAAGTTTACCTAGAATTTTTTTTCAGTGTAGAATTATATTAAGAATTGGGCGTAATAGTTCTGAAATCACATTGCGTAGCTCACATTCTTATCAAAATTACCTAATTTAAAAGTTTCAGCTCTTCTTTCTTAAGCAATTAACATTTTTCGATTGTAATCGCACTTAATCCTTAAATTTTAAATCGTACTCCTCTTATCCTTTTTATAAAGATGTTTCCTATCTCTCATTTTTGATATTATCTTGCTCGACGATCGCCGGATCCGCATGATCAGAAAATCGATCCTGGCAGAATCCAATTTCCCTGCGAATTCGGGTGAATGGGGCATCAGAGATTAAGGGCGGTCCGTGAAAATGGATGGTGCACATGCTGCTGGGGATGGTGGGTAGGCTAATAAGAGGGAGCAAAGACGCTCTCGCGCCGCTCGGCAAGGTCTCGGCACAAGGGGAAATCTGCCCCCTCGTGCATCGAGATGGGGTGACGTCGTCGTAGGGGTGGCACGCAGAATAAGAGAGGTGGGGTGGGCGGATGTGCGTGTGTATATACGTTTGTATATGTGTGTAATTTCCCCGTGGACGGTGGCGTCAGGGCGCGCGGTGCCGATCAGGCCGAGGGTCGTTCAACCATCAGTGTTGTCTCGTGTCTCGTGCAGCGTGTCGTAGTTTCTATTCTCTCGTAATCG
The DNA here is from genome assembly GCA_011638315.1 of Tetramorium parvispinum. Classification (NCBI taxonomy): domain Eukaryota; kingdom Metazoa; phylum Arthropoda; class Insecta; order Hymenoptera; family Formicidae; genus Tetramorium; species Tetramorium parvispinum. Next base: position 9,901 of record VBVR01001413.1, on the reverse strand, counting down.
TGAACGTGCCGTGCTTGTGATCGTTTAGTTTAGGATATCGTCTAAGGTAGAACACGGCTGATCGTCACAGTTGCCCAGTGTCAACTCTATCGGCAAACGGTCACGCGGCGGAAGTAATCTGCGCAACTGCCACCGGGCAGAGAGATATTCGACGTGATAAACTGGGTCTCGGAAACTAGATCAACTACGTATACGAAATTAAGAATTAAAGGGGAAGCGCTCGGACAACTAGGCGCGTAGGAGTCGCGCTACGAATCGCGCTCTCTTGCTCCACTAAAGTTTGCTGATAAAATCACCGCGTGTTTGGCTGATATCGCTAAAATCCACGGTGGTAGATAGCGAGATATTTTTCCGTCGCCGCTGAAGGAACGTGTAAAAATGTCTGTGCTGTGAAAGTGTGGTATTGTGATCGGCGTGCTTCTTTTTGTAGACGTTAATTTGTTATCGCAATTATTTTGTGCAATTCTGGATTGAAGACATTACAATTCGCGTGACATTAAATAGAAAAAAAAGTCTTTTGTTACTATTACAAGCCTAGTATTATAGACACTATATTTGTAGAACGACCGCATGGTGTTCGTGCACATGCGCGCATGTGAAATCGTCTATCTCTAAGCTCCGATCAGCTGTAGGCAAATGCTTATGCGTTAGCACACACAACATACACACACGCACACACACGCGATATACACGATGATCGCCCTGCATAATATCATAATATCGTAATGTAATGACGGTACCATCAATAATTCGCTTAAGCGAATTTGATCGTATCTGCGTTTTTTATTCCACGTGGACGTTCATTGCGTTTCGGGACGATCGGCGCGTATCATCACGTATCTAATATATACGACTATATCTTCAACGGTTGTTGACTATCTCGTTGTGCCGCGTTGCAAAATTCATTAATCGTTGCGTGCGCGTTATTGTGTCGGACTTCCTTCCGTCGGTTTTTCCAGCCGATTCTTTATCTCTCTCGCGTTTGCCCCTCTCTTTTCTCTCTCTCTCTCTCTCTCTCTCTTGTTTCTGTTAAGTATTTGCTTTCTTGTGCGCTCTCCGCATTAGCCTCCACCCACTTTACGGTGGTTCCATCTCGTTTCTGCGTCCCTCTTTCCTTCTCCCACCGTTCCCCCGCCTCCTACGCCTCGCTCTGTTTTCCGTTCCTACGAAGATTACGCTATCGTGTATTTTTTATCGAGCTCCTGATTAAAACCACCCTGCCGACCGCCCGTTAGCTCCTCGCCGCTTCGTGACTGCCGTTTTCGGCGAATAACGCCTCCGTTTCACGACAACCCTCCACTCCCTCGAAGACGAGAGTTAACGAGTACCTCCGTGACGGCTAGTTTTCCCCCTTCGCCCACCCCCGCCCCCTTCACGTGTCAAGTACTCACTGACTCCGTCGCGGTCGTGCTTTATGCGCGTGGCGATAAGTAATCAACGAGCGCCATCGTCGCTCGGGCCCACGTGGTGATCGGTGTCCTTTGAAGGTAAAACGAAAAAGAGTGAAACGAATCCGAGTGAAAAGTCCGAGTTCATTGAAAGGCAAAATTCGCGAGAGAGAAAAAGTGATAACGTCGTGATTAGCTCCGTAAAGCTTCATCTCACTTGAGCTAAGAAATGCTGATACCGACGGTGCCGACGTCGCCTTCGTCCAGCAACGGCGAAGGCGCAATTAAGCTCTTCGTCGGACAGATACCACGCCATCTCGAAGAAGACGCCCTCCGTCCAATGTTCGAGGAGTTCGGCAAGATTTACGAATTCACCGTACTCAAGGATAAGTACACGGGAATACACAAGGGTAAGGTCTCAACGTAAGGAGCGTAGAATTCTAAACTCGTTGCATAAATTAGAAAATGTCGCCCTTCCACGAAATTTATGAAATAAAATCGTCCGTCTTAAAATCAAGTTTGACTGCAGAGTAATGAAACTCGAAAAAAATCCGTTTGAGAGAAACGTCGAGAGGTGCGGAGACATATTAAAATTTTTATCCCGGTTCTTACATCTAGTTAGAGAGGGAAACTATTAGAAAACGTCCGCGCGTTTCAGCGAGATGTCATTTAGCGGCGGCGCCACGTCGCGCGCTAACGTTACGAAATTATTTTTACGAAGCACTGCAGTCGCCAGCCACTAAATCCAAGCGGCCGGGCGCTCATTAATTTTTCAGCCGTGCAAGGACACGTAGAACTCGTTGCGCCGAGTGAAGCGTAATTCCGGCGGTAACGATGAAGCAAGCAAGAGCACGCGCGCGCGTGCACGAGCGAGTGAGGGCACCCTCGGCGGCTTTCGAAGCGCGACCGAGAGATTAATCAGGATTTATTCTTTTGTCCCCCGCGACGTGGTGTACGGCGCGGTCAGGGTCGCACGGAGAAGAGAGAGAAAGAGACGGAGAGAAGGACGGAGAAGAAGAGAGGGGTGAAGAGGGACGCGAAGAGCCGTAAAGCGGAAGGGAAGTCAGGGAAGGGATCGTGTGGGTGCGAGAGCGTGCTAAGCCGCGGCGAAACAATAAATTTCGCGGGCATTCACGTCGATCGCCGAGAGGATGAGCCGACGTCGACGATCGACGGCCTTTGTTGGCCGACCGTAAGCCGCCCCCTCTCTTCCACCCTATCCAGTACAACACCCTACTGCGCGCCGTTTTCTCCCTGTCTCTCTCTCTCTCTTCTCCTCCATCCCCTCATCCCCTCTTCCCGCTCGACGCACCATCCAGACGTCGACGGATCTGATACAATGAGACAGCGCTCGCGGACGCGTTTCGGGTTGTTTCCGCGGCGGAAACTTGTCCCGGAAACGGGGACTTTAACACCGACGTGCCCGGTTACCAGTCACAGCCTCTTCTCGGGAACGGGCTATCCAACGCCAGCATTCGATCCCCGGTGCTCGAATTACGTCAGAGGCGTGTTACGCGATACCATCGTATGACGCCCGACGGCGAGGAGGTGCGGGTGGGATACGTGAGCGATACGCGCGAAAGAGCAGACGCTAAGAGGAGAAAGCTTTACCGTCACCGCGCCGCGCCGTACCCCGGTATCACGGGATATGGTCGGGATTTTAGAGGGGTATTTGGAAAAATGAGACAACGCGCCCCGAGACCGGTCGGGATCGTCTTCATGAATTGTACATCAGTCGGAAAGCCGGGCGCCGAGCGATTCCGCGCTCGGAAATTCGGTCCCGGCGGTCGCTTCGTTATTCCAGAGCCGATTTTGTAATGGAGAAGTCATGTTATTCGATACTTATCAATAATGGAGGACGCGCGCGATATGGTGGTGAAAATTTCAAACGCTACTTGTCCACATAGCCGTATAAAAGCTTAGGTCGGAATGCGCGCGGCTGCCGCATAAAAATGCGACCGGTTAGAAATTCGCTGGTCCTCTGAAAATAACGGACTTTTGCCGAGCTCCACGGTCCGCCAACGTAACCCTTCGGCGACCTCCGTTTATTTAATTTGCAGGAAAAATGGCCGCAATCCGCTTGCCTGACCGTAGCGTCAGACTGGGGGGAAACGTAGGTATTTTACAATAAATATCCGGCCGATAAGCTGCACACAATCCCGGCGCACCATAGGGGGAGGGAGGGAGGCGAGCGCATTTTTATTTTTGTAGGCATGCGGAATTTATGGTTGACGAATGGTCGTTCGAGTTTTTGCCTGGAAATAGCTCGTTAATCTTTCGAATTATCCTCCCTTCCAACCTCGCCGCGTCGCTCGACTCAACTCTCGCGGCGTCCACGACTCAACGACTTTCCGTTTGTTTCACGGCGGAAATATCGAGGAAAATTCTGCATTCTAAACGACATACGTACGCTTATACAATTTCGTTAAGATACTATGTATCTTTGATAATATAAAATTAGCAGTGCATATAGTGCTTTTCTGGAGTTGGACTTTACGATAGAAAAGCTACGAAATAATAATCAATCCTAAAACTGTAATATTTTTAAAATGTTGTATTTACAGACTGGTAAAATAATTTGTAGTCATGCATCGAGCAAAGTAACAACTTTGTCAAAGTAAAGTATCAGCTTTAAATTAATGTTATTTCATATTGCAAAGTATGTGCATCAATGATACTAATTAAATTGCAAATTAAATAAATTGTACATATATATCTTTCAGTAATTTAAATACTTTTTGATGGCCACACGAGAAAGTTTTGTGCCGAAACATATCGCCGAACTAGCGTATATCGATCTGGTTCACATTCGGTGGAACAAACGGTAGGCGAAGGGAATGATTTTATCAACGTCGAATCAAATGCATTCGCTCGCATTGACGCACGTCCACTAAATCAAATAATCCGTGTCTACATATATCATGCGCGCCGGACTTAAATCTGCACGGATACGTATCAACTGCACTGCAGTCTCTGTAATTTTGGAAATATGCTGCTGAAACATTACAGTGTTATCGAGATATTCATCATTAAAAAGTAAAATGACTGCAAGACGTTCGTGAGAATGAGAGATTAACTGCCAAGATAATCTTATATGTATACGTACCGAAAGGAATCAATTTACTCATTTCTTTTAAATTGAACTAATTTATTTACGCGTCTCGTAATTAAAAAATTCTCATAATCGTCGGAATGTCCTGATTAAAAGCAAATAAGACTATAAATAATTTAGCAAGATTTAATTTATAATCTGTTTATAGCTTTGAACTCTTTGTCTAAAACTGTGGATTGAACTCGGAGATTCGATTTCTAATGACCTATTCAGGTACGTCGTCCCTATAACCATTCGTAATAAATGTGTCTGGTAAGGTACGCAATCGTAGAAAACGTTGAACGCCGTTGCATGACGCGTTACATAGATTTTCTTTAACAATCGTCTGCAAGCGGCGCGGAAAAGTTTCTTTTTGTTTCAACCTTTCACGGGACCACCGCGGCGCACGAAGGTAGGAGGACGCGAAGGGACGAGAGGTCGAGCCGAGTTAGGGAAAGGTAATGCTCGACGGTGACGAGGCTGCAACCGACACGGTAGTCTCGCAGTTTCGAAACAGCTCTCCAATTTTAATGAGACCCGTCTATTTCCCCGCGATTCTGTCTCCGTGTTACGGCTTACCTTTGTGTAATTATATTTTGATTCCCCCAGCTGCGCGCCGCGTCTCTTCCCGGCTCGCTTCATCCTCTCTCCGCCTCTTACCGTCCGCGTCTCACGCAGCTGCAGGTTGCCAGCTTGCCTCTTCGTTATTGTTATCAATTTATACGTTATCCACCTCCGTTGTTTTTCCCTGCGCTCGCGCCAAACGTACGCGAGCATCGATAAGCAAGCGTTACGTTCATTTCGTAACGGTGCCAGGCCATTGTTCACTCTGTCTCGAGACATAGTGACCTACCCTCGGTCTAGTTACCCTCCTCCACTCTCCGCGGCACGTTCCGTCCCCGGATTGAATTACGACCGGGGAGAGGGATAAATAAAAAAAAAGAAAGAAAGAAATACCGCGCTCCACCTTCACCGACGAGAATCTGTTTTGCATCTTCTTTATTCCGGTGGCCGCTCCATTGGCCGCCACTTCGGCATCCGTACTTAATTACTGGGTAGTTACGATACTTCGGTGACCTCCCGTCGTCGGTATTCGAGAGGCGTTCCCGCCGTTTCTGTTCTCCCTTGTCCCGCTGCCAGCGTTGCTGTACGTACTAATGAGCGCGCTGAATTGTAGCTTCGAAGGCGAGTAAGGAAATAATTCAGTTGTTTCGCCACAATCACGGATATTCGCGCAAATTCGTATTACGATTCGCTCGCGATTTATTAATCGAGTTGTGTATCTCGCTGTGGAAGATCACAGCATGGCTTTGTCCAGGATAAGGTCGCGCGCGAGTTTCTTACGATCCACTTAGAGAGTAAACTTTTAAAGAGGAAACTGCTGATCGGTCGAACGGTCAATAATGAGGGTTTCGGCGTTACTGTCAATTCAACGAGGAGCGAACAAAACGGGCGCATTTTCTTTCAATTGCGAGCACTCGCTCGTCCACGAGGGAGGATTTAAAGAGGATGCGTTCAAGAGAAAAATAGAGAGAGAGAGAGAAAGAGAGATTTACCGATATATACAGTATATCGATTCGAGTGATAACTACGAGTTTAACTCTCGCGAATGGTTTGCTCGTTTCAGCGTATTTAACAGCAGAGCGTACCAGAGGGCTCAGCTGCCGGGGTGGTTGGCACATGGGGACCATGGCACACGCCATTACAATGGCAACCAGCCCCCACCAACGACCTTTCCGCAATCTCCCGTCTCCCTTTCTCCCGCTCCCCTTTCGGCCTTTCCCTTTTTCTCCGCTTCTCTTTCTCCCTCGTTCTCTCGGCGCGAGGTGCACGAGGGCTGTCCGCTCGTCTGTCGGTCTCCCCCGTCGCGTGCACGGACGTATGTTATCCTACTTTTTTGCCGCAGGCTCTCTACATCCGTCTCTCTTTCCGTCCCGTCCGACCGATCGATCGAGAGCGCATACATCGCACTCTCGCTCATTGGGAATTGGTGGGATCATACGACAATGTTAGCGTTCATGATGAAACGTTGTACTCCCGTTTGTCACGTGAAAATCTGTCGACGATATTCTTTGCATGATCAAACGATTCTTATCGTCCCGCGGAAGCTCATGCACGATATAGCGTGTAATACTACGTAAATATTAGACTAGCGTAAAACAGGATTTTATTATAGTCTAAGGCAGATTCAAACAAAAGTTTAATGCGAAACGACAGATACACAACAAAATTACATTTTACATGGCAATTTCGTCCATTGTATTATTTTAATGACGTTCATTTTGCACTAAATGAACGTTCTATCGGAAAGAAAAAAATTTTCTACATTCTTTTATTGTCGTATCTTTTCGCTTTTTTTTTATCACAGCATCGCTTCGATTCGACTATACGAGCGCATGAAGAACGCGAAATCCATTGAGAATATAATATGCGAATAGGTTGTTTCGGCGCAAACATCAGGCGAGAGAGGCGAGAGAAAGGAAAGAAAGGGGGCGAGAGGAAGCCGAGTGCGCGATGGTGGAGTAGGTTATGGGCGAACACTCGCGTAAGAAGGATTTGCACGATAGAAGGGGAAAGACGCTGGGGAAATAAGGTAATACCTGCGGCTTTGTCTCGATCGGGGGCAAGAGGAAGGTCGCTGTAAAGGAAAATACGGAGGATAAGTAGTGCTGCCTTTCTCTTCTTTCTCTCTTTCCGTCTTTTTCCTCTTCTCTCCCTCTCCCCCCCCTTCTCCCACTCTCTCCCCGGTCTTTCGTTATTACATCGAAAGGAGAGCAGACAGGCCGCACGGCTATTGCGCTGGTATCAAACTAAAATTACGCTCTCGCACGGCACGGGAAGGAGGGAAGAAGTTCAGGCCGCCCGCCGAAGCCGCCTGCCGGAAAATTCCGGGCCGTCGAACGCAAAGAATGGGAATTCCCATCGAAGCAGCGACGGGAGGATCTCGAGATGGGAAGCATAACCTGCCGCTGCATTTCCCGCCGTTCGTTGTTCCGGCGGATGCGAAATCCGCGCAGCGCGGTTGCACCGCTGCCGTCAGGGTTCACCCGCAAGGGAACGGGAATTTTCGGAGTATAGAGTCTTATGCTGAAGACATTTTTTACGTTAGAATATTATTTTTATTTCAATATGCTTAAAAATGCAAATGCAACAATTTTTTTCACTGTTAAGAATAAAAAAAACGTCAAAGGATATGAACAGTAGACTTTTTCTGCCTTGCAAGGAAATTGGAATTTTTTGAGAATATTGTTACGTTGAAGACATTTTTTTATGTTGGAAATTAAAATTTTAATATGCTTGTAAATAGAGATATAACAACTTCTTTGATTGTTAAGAATGAAAAACATCGTCAAAGAATATAAAGAGTAAAAATTGCACAAATTTTACATATAAATAATATAATTGTGTGTATATGCATATAAATAATTATAATTATATGTATAAATCTATATACATACATATATTCAAAGAATGTGACCAAATATATATACAATGTACAAACATTGTTTTTTCAAAAGTGAAAATTAAAACTCTCTCTGTCAAAGGTTCAGGAAACTTGTGCAATGTCGTATACCAGTACAAACGAAACGAATAATTACCAGTTGTAGAAAATGTTTTGCATATGCTGTAGCTCGAAACGGCAAAAGAAACTTTTTCCCCGTTATCACTACAACATAAGCCAGCTTTGTATACAGATTAAAATATGTACTGAATTTTCCCGTGTGCGCAGCATGCACACTTTTTTTTGAGTGCCAAATAATGTTTACTGTAATTTGTATTTTAGAAATATGATGTTATCGCATTTTTGTGCAAAACCAACAAATATTCTCCGGGGGTTCGCTGCACGAACAACGGCTATATTTGTACGTGGTTAGACCTTAAACGTGATAACCACTACCTACCGAAATTATTTTATACGATGCACGCGAGCGGCCAAATTTTCATGCGCAACTTAAATATTAGCGTCGTCGTTTTAGGTTCGCACACACAGGTGATTTATAGCTCAGTACATGAAATAATTGAGACTGTAGGTGGAACGTCGTACCTTCCCCCAATGGCAAGAGTCCTCTTTTACTCCCTCGTCGTCGTCTATATTCACTCTTCAGTTTAGGACGTGCTACCTCCCTCTCCTTCTTTCCCCCCGTAGTCTAATGTCTTAATCTTCCGTGTGTGAAGAATTGGGCCGGGCCAAATGAAATTTGCATAGTCGTTACCAACCCGCCTTTACCGAGGGATAGTTCCGTAGATCCGCCCCAAGCTCTTTTTGGCTCTCAGAAAGGAAGAACTGGTACAATGATCCGTTTGATTGCTTAAGATAATATTTTTTTCCGTCGGTGATCCGAATCTGCAAAGAAAAAAATTTTATAAAAGTATATATTCTTTCCTAATATATTATATGTATCGCACATAACAGATAAGACGTAATTATATACCTAAATAACAATTTTTTCTGAATCGTATTCCGTTCTCAATCAATTTGATCGTGATAAAGCAAAAGATTTATGAATTTTAAATATTATGCCATGTTCCAACAGGCTATAATAAATATTTACCATTCAATCGAATCAATCAAATTTAAGTCGCGATAAAAGTACGTGTCGCTTTACTACAAGGCGTCGTACGGTGCGGCTCTCCGAGCAAATAAATTATGTATGTAGCGAGCGCGCCAAGCGTTTCTGGATTTCCAAGTTATATCCAACGCGATAACGCGGATAAAGGACGTCGCGGGGTTTCTCAATCGATCTTTAATAAGCGCTCTGTTCCGGGGATAAGGATTCAGAGTAGTGTATTGTGGGGGAAAGCTATCGCGTTGTTGGAGCGCACGTTAAAGGAGAATGTAGGGGTAACGTAGAACGCGTTGGCTAGGTCAGGAGGTTTAGGAGCTACGGAACCGATAAGGGTTTGCCAGGCATGCTCGTTAACGAGTATGTAAATTGACGGGTCTATTTATTCTAACCATCGTTATCGAAAGCGCTAGATGAAGAAATCACGGGGCCGGTAGTACGGGCCGTCGCTTCGCGACGCTACAATCAATTACACCGATATCGCATTAAAGCGCGATTATTCCAATGAGGCTTTATTGTTCGCGCTCAAAAATACCAGATTAATTTTCGTATACACTTTTCCCCCCCGACTCACTCGTCGATGCTATGTTTCCGCCGTTGTCGATAATATACGCGTCTCATGCCGAGAGAAATCGCAAATAAATTTAGTGCCAGCAAAATAGCTTTCTCGATAGGTACTCGATAAGAGAATAAGAGGGAGAGAGACAGCACGGGCTATCATAACGCGCTGTCCAACCATTTTATTGCAATGCTAAAGTAGGTATTGATCCGAATCTAGGAGAATCACGAACTAAGGTGCTCGACGACCATCGATCCGTCGTGGGGGGAGGGAGGGGGCGAGATGAAGGGGGCAAGAG